>RDPX01000094.1:2297627-2405128 GCA_003991215.1 Morbakka virulenta | reverse complement strand
AAAAAAAAAAAAAAAAAAAAAAAATATATTATAGTATATTATATTACATTATATTATATTACATTATATTATATTATATTATATTATATTATATTATATTACATTATATATACGGTCCAATAATTTGTATTTTATTTACAGCCAATATAAACATGATTTTGTAGGTTTCAAGTTGTTTCGTTTATCATGACACTTTTGCTGATGGTCCACGCAACGATACAGGTATTATAGAGTAGGCATGCAGTGAGAAAATAGAAGAGCGTTTAGTGTGCTCTTGGAAGCTGAGATAGTTCCTTCAAAAATGGATAAAAACAACTAAGTGCTTAAACTAAATTTTAAAATATTGACTTCTCCTTACCAACGTTTTTTTTCTATACGTGGTGGATGTAGAGCTTTACCACATCATGACTCGTAAACTTTTTCTGAGCTACATTTCAAAAGATACTTCTCCCACCATTAGGCTACTGAAGTGACTAGTTGCGGCTGTTTTATACCTTGGACGTGCGGTGCTACGTGTAGAAAGGGATCAAGTTGTTTCGAGGAGTGTCGCAATACGAATTGTGCCATTGTGGTGTTTTTCACGTAAGACAGATACCTTTCAAGGTTCCTTATCTTTATGATTAGGTCCAGTGATTCAGTGCAAGGTCCTCTGTACATCTTTAACATGGTATCCATTGGACAAGAGAACCTTCTAAAGGTATCTTTCTCCTTTTCTAATGTCATATGGGTTGGAAATAATATTGCTCTTCCAAACAGAGTGGTGATGACACTATTACGAGCCGAGACTGGATGGTATGATGCATTATTGAGGTACTGGTCATTGTGAGTTGGTTTCTTGTAAATGGTAAGAAAAATGCTGCTATCTTCTTGCCTCTTTACTAGGAAAGAAGATGAAAGAGAAATATCCTTTCTGGATACCCTAATAAGGAGGCAAGCAGAATGCAGCATTTCGCACCAGACTTCGTTAGACAAGGAAGTAAAATCACTTTGATTGGAGCGATTTACGCCATGTGCAAATTCAGCTTTAATGTCATAGTAATCACTTAACAGCAGGGTGGAACTAAACAAGGCCTCGCTAGACGTACTATTGTTGCGTTTTTATACGAAAACATTACTGCAGTAGCATTTCATAAAGCTGGATAAATTCGTACTCGTCACCTATAGTGAACTCAGTTTCCACCGAGCTTTAGTATGGGTCGATGAAGAAAATCAGAGACTAGATTCTAAAACATCACACGTTTTCATGAAGAAATACAGCCCTAGCAGTATACAGTAAGCATGTTACATTTGTGAAGGGTAACGGTTATGCCAAGTATTGTGCAGACCTCGAAAATTTTTGGTTGCATACCAGAACCACATCGATTTAGTTACCAATTTTATGGTCTGTGCTGTAACGTGATAGTTTGGCCCTTTACTATTTGCCACAATTCGACCTTTTTATATTACCTTTGGAATATGTTCAAGAATGAAATGCATTACGAATAAAGTTGTTTGTTGTTAACAAAGGAACCTTTAACGACTTGTGATCTTTTACCTTTTAGTTTTCATTGGACTTGTGATGAGCGAAGTAGATGATGCTGGATATGTCAAGATAAGAACAAAATACAGGGCTATCAGATCAACACAAAGCGATTCACGTCTGAAACTCAATAGTATCTGGGAGTTGAAGGTTTCACGTGCTGCAGGCATAAAAAGGAATTGCTTTTGCCCCCAGCTGAAAAAAAGAACCAAGTACATCATCTTTCTGAACTTGAATACAGAGTCTGGTGAGGTTCTCCAGTTCGCATTACCATTTTATTTAGGACCTCGTGACCTACAAGGGTTGGTGAACGACTGTAATTCATTTTAATACCGAAGATCTTTTCTTTATATTGCGAAAAAACGTTTTTAATACATTTCCCGTCGGCTGTTTTTTGGCTCTGCTGTGCTTCTAAAGTTACTTCCCTTACTTTGTCCATTAGCCAATGCCATTTTCCCCTCCACTTTCATTTCGCTTTTTGTCAAAACCTTTCCAATACCCAATTGCAGTGAGACAATTCAATACAATTTCGTTGCTTAATATAGGCAACATTGGCATTAGGAGAGTTGTTAAGCGTAATGCACTTATGGTACTTCCCCTCCTTTAACAAGTCACCCAATGTTTCTTTCTATCAGATCGTTCCAACAGCCAGTATTAAGTGTACCACTATAATGTTGGGTTCTGCTTGGCGTCAGTTGCTGTCTCGTAATTTCCTTTGTTGCAGCTTTAGGCGGGGATAAAGTTTCCTTTTGTGGATTTTAGTTGCTTAAAGCCATGCTGAAGTGGTTCCGGAGTGATGTAATTAGTCGCATTATTGTACTTGGACGTCTCAGACAACGGGTTGTCCAGTTTTGGGAGGCAATTTAGAAAGTTCGAGAGGCCCAAACCGCCAGAGGGGTACGTCAAATATTTGTCAAGTAGGATTTATTGCAAACACATCTTTGTACCAGCCGTAATGAAATTTTTCAAAACGGTTAATTTCTTAAATAGATTTTACCAAAAATGTCATTAATCTTGTCTCTTCTTTCCCCTTAAGAACAGTAGGTATTTGCTAGACCAAAACAAACAGTATATTTCGCCATGTTTCCTTTGTCCGTGTTTTGAGTAGCAAAACATCACAGTCGAGGCAAATTTATTGCTCCAAAATTAGTGAGTAGCCTGCAGTCCATTCTTAATTGTATGGCTTTAGATACCAAAGGTTGCAGTACAGGTCTTCTTTGTGCATTTGGTCATTCCAAACTACCACAGAAGCGTGTCTTTGCAGTCCGTTATACGTACCAAAAATGTTTTTTTGTCGGAAGTCCACGTCATCGCTCACGTCAACATACCAGAATAATTTTGATCGTGGCGTTGAATAACACCAGTCAAGTGTTTAAGTCATCCCCAACACTGATAAGGATTTTGCTCCATTTTTATGCAGCACATATCAGATTTTTAGTATATACACCGTCATATTTATATAATAGTATGCACGTGTGGCAAGATTGACACCATAAGCGAATAAATTAAGACACTGTTTCTAAAAAGTAAATGAGGTCCATGCAAATACTCACATTATTGTACAGAGAGTCGACAGAAACAATTGAGTCAAAAAGACGAAAAGCTAGAACTGACAGAGTTGAAAACACTGCCATTTGGATTTTCGATGATGTACCAAATCCCTTTGATAGCGGTTTAGTTTCCAGCAGTACTCAGCAAGCATACTCTTGTTACATACGCCTTTGCACAGTGTTTCTAACACTAATGCCTTGGCAAAATCCTCCGCCATATTCATTGGAAGGCGGGGGGGAGGGGGACTTACAGTGAACCTTTAAGTGACGTGTATGTGGCATCAGTCGCGCAAACCATCGCAAGCCGAGCAGATAACATGTGGTTCCTATAGCTTATACTGATCTCCAAGTGGGCCGTCCATCTACAGCTTATAAATTTTCTTAATCTCTCGTGTCATTGTAAGTTTTTATGCTTTCACAAAAATTTTCCACAGACATAAAAACCATAAGATGATTTCTACAGTCTAACATTGTTAACTGTTAAACAAGTGAGGAAATGGATGTATAAAGTTGTATATATATGCATACATACATACATACATACATACATAATANTAAGTGACGTGTATGTGGCATCAGTCGCGCAAACAATCGCAAGCTGAGCAGATAACATGTGGTTCCTATAGCTTATACTGATCTCCAAGTGGGCCGTCCATCTACAGCTTATAAATTTTCTTAATCTCTCGTGTCATTGTAAGTTTTTATGCTTTCACAAAAATTTTCCACAGACATAAAAACCATAAGATGATTTCTACAGTCTAACATTGTTAACTGTTAAACAAGTGAGGAAATGGATGTATAAAGTTGTATATATATGCATACATACATACATACATACATACATACATACATACATACATACATACATACATAACTTCCTTTCTTCTACCTGCTCTTTCCGACCAAATAGTCTTAGGTGGCTCTTGAGATCTCCAAGTGACTTGCACAGTTTGTGGCAGACGTGGCATTCCAAGTGATCTCGTGGGGTGGCAACAGAGGGGTTTTCATCTGCATGGATCATGAGGTGTCGCCTGAGTCTACCGGACGATTTGCAGGTTTTGGGCAAGATGGACATGAGTAAATGGAAGATTCAGAAGTAGAAGCGGTAAGGGGCACAAATAATATGATTCTGAGCCTAGTGGTCTGGTAAGACTTTATGGTTCTCCAATCCTGCCTAAGACAACAGAGACTGTCCACACATTTTACAAGGCCAAGGAAGGTCATAATCAACTGGCAAAAGTTTATGCTTCTTGCAGATTCTCCTCAGTTTAGCACGAGAGCTCTGCTCTTCCATACAACTTAGAACCTTGCAAGATTAAACTTCTCCAATGCTCATGATCAGAGGCTAATGTCCACCCAGTTGTCTTCAGCAATCTTCATACGCTTCAGGTTCTCCTTAGCATTGTCCTTGAACCTTTTTCCTGGCCTGCACTGACGTCTTTTCCCAGATGACATTTTTCCATAGAACAGTTGCTTTGGGAGGCTGGAGTCAATGCATGCAAAAGAGTGACCAACGCACAGGTCTAGTATACAGAAAGCTTGGGCTTTAGAGTGAGATTATTATTAGACCAAACTCTGTCTTCTAATTTGCCAAAAGAACCTGAAGCCTTGCTGTTCCTTTTCTTGACTTTAAAATCGAGAGGTATCACTTGAGAGAGAGCACTACCCAGGTAAACAAAATGCTTGACAACTTCAAGCTTTTTTCCATTAACTAAATTGTCAGGCACCAAAAAAAGCTCATCAGGTGCAGTAGTATACATCATCTTGATTCTATATCAACGCTGATTGTCAAACCAAAACGAGTACATGCATCAGCAAAGCGACCCATGGCAGACTGCATGTCACCAGGGCAATGAGCAACAAGGTCGGCATCATCAGCATAAAGGAGCTCCCTAACAAAACTATCACGTACAAGAATCTTCCCTTGGAATGTCGTCAAGTTGAACACTTTACTAGTTCTAAACCTGAAATAAACTCCCCTGTCACAGTCGTGAAAAGCATACCACAGAACTGCAGTCATATACAGTGAAAACAGAATTGGAGCAAGAATGTCACCCTGTTTCACTCCATTGTCAATAGCAATTTCTTCTGATAATTGACCATCAAAATTTACACGAGCTTTTATAGAATGATGTAATTGTCTGATTTTATCAACAAATGCAGGCGCGCAACATATTTGCCAAGCTCCTTCCAGAGAGGATCACAATTGACAGTGTCAAAAACCTAGCTTAAGTCTACAAATACTTGACAAAGAGGGAGATGCTGCTATTTACATTTCTCAATGCTTCCTGGCGGCGAAAATCGTTTCGATAGTTCCACGCCCAGCACGGAAACCAGACTGGCACTCAGGAATAACCTCCTTGCAAACACATAACTCGAACCGGTTCAATAGCAGTCTCGCAAATAACTTTCTAACAACTTTAAGAAATGAAATTCCACGATGGCAAACATTCCACAAATTAACTTCTTTCCCTTCTCTTTGTATAGAATGACTAAAATGACATCAATCTAGTCCTGAGCAATTGGATTATTATTCCAAACAGACATAAGCAGAGAGTATACTGACCTGTAAACGTTTACATCACCACGATCAAGCAATTCAACTGGAATGCCATCAAGCCCTGGTGCTTTACCTGTGTTAATCTATTTAATGCTTCAAATAACCTCTGTCAGAGGTGGCTCAATATCTAGCTCGGGATGCAAATCTCACTGTGAAACACTGTCCACAGCAGTATCATATACAACAGAAGGGTTGTAAAAGAGATCCTGGTTATGCTCAAACAAGCGTCACAATATTTTATCAGGGGTCTTCAGTAAGGTGGTCCCATCCTTTGCCAGAAGTGGTAAGGTCAAGTAAGTTTTTGGACCAAAAGCCTGGTGTAATACGTCATAGAACATTTTCATGTCTTTCCTGCTGAAAGCAAACTGTATCTGTTCAGACAGATCTGACCACCACTTATTCTTAACTTGGGGCAACCTCCGCTGAACACCCCTTTTCACATTAAAAAAATTGGTAGCATAATGTAACCTGTTTGAAGATGAAGAGCTGAGGAGTTTTTTGTGGGCTCTTCTCTTTTCATTAAGGAGGAAATTTGCTTTATCACAGTTTTCACTAAACCAGTCCCGGTGCTTGGTTACTCTCACTCCCAGAGTGTCAGCCCCCTTCTCAAAGATGTTTTTGGATCCCAATCACATCCTGAGAAATCTGTTTGGTCAAAAGTTAATCTCAAAACATCTCTCTTAAGTGGCATCCTTTAACTTGGAAACATCAATGTGTTTTGGTGCCTTGACTGCATTGAAGCGAATCTTACAGCGAATAGAAAGTTTGACATTAGCCCGAACCATAAGACAATCTGTGTCACACTCTGCTCCACGCATTGTCTTGACCTTGCAAAAATACCTAAAGTCACTGCGTCTACAAACACTAAAGTCAAGTAGATGGCCATGCTTCGACTGAGGTTGGAACCTTTTGGTAAAAGGTATTGGTAATAACCAGACTGAGTTCAGTGCAGAGCTGGAGCAATAAACCATCTGAGTTGATGTTACTAATCCTATGAGGTCACAAAGGCGTCCATGTTTCACTATCAGAGCCAACACGAGCATCCAAGTCACTAAGGATAACTAAATTTTCACCTTTCGGAATGTTAATACAAATGTTCTATGGGCATTATAGAAAGAAGTGATATCTTCCTAAATAAGTGATATCTTCCTCGGGAATCACTACTGTTGGTGCAAAAAACGAGAGAAGAGTCATTTATCTGTTAGCATTGAGAGGAATCCTCAGCTTTATAATACGCTCATAACCCCTACTGGCTGTTCAATTTTTTACTAATGTACTCTTCACTGCAAAACCTACACCTGCTTCACGTCTCTCTTTCTCTGATTTCCCAGACCAGAATATGGTGTTACCTGAATCAGACTCTACAACTTGATCTTTTCCAGCAAAGCGGGTTATTTCTTGCCAGCTCATCAGCTCTGATAGCCGTTTTACCTTCAGATCTTTTTCCATTGTCTTTTAATATTTTCACATCCCAGCAGCAGAGTTGAAGTGGGGGTCTTTTGATATAAAATCTACCTATATTTCTGTTCCTGAAAATTAGGGCAGCATCCAGCCGCAGGAAGCCGGCCAGCAGATTAAGGGAGCTCTGCTTAGGACACATTTTCTAGTCCCCTCCCAGTATTGGGTGAGCAGTGCTATCCTGGAAATGCTGTTTAGTCACACGAGGGTCCATCGAAATACACACCGCCTTAGGTGGTGTGAAAAGCGATTTTAGGATAAGCCCTTTGCCTGCTATGTGCAGAATTGTGACTGCATGTTTCCAACCTGTCAACTCTACATGAGTCGCCACTCCTCCATCGAACAGATGTATGTTGAACAGACTTTCGAACAGATTGATGTTGAAGTCTTATGGAATATCTGTACAATCGTTTTATAGTGACAAAACCTTGTACAACAGCAGAATCACTCTCTCGGTATCAATTGCCTGGTTCCAGCAACAACCAAGGCTAGATAGCTGGCAACATTTCAACTGGAGGTTTTTGATCAGAGTATACCTTTTCCTAGGTGAAATACCAACCAAGGCTAACGAGCTTCACCAACCAGGAGCAAACTGGTTTTGAGGCAACAGTAACTCGTCTTTCACCCTTTCTCCCGTTAGTTTGAAACATTTCCACCACGAGAAGGCCAGGAGCTGGATTTGGTTGTCAAAGGCTGTTTTAGTTTTAGGCTGGGGCATTTTATAGACT
The DNA here is from genome assembly GCA_003991215.1 of Morbakka virulenta. Lineage (NCBI taxonomy): Eukaryota > Metazoa > Cnidaria > Cubozoa > Carybdeida > Carukiidae > Morbakka > Morbakka virulenta. The sequence goes on along the minus strand of RDPX01000094.1, from coordinate 2,397,313 downwards.
GTGGACCGCTTACATGGCGTATGGCGTAAACATTAGGTTTACGAATACCGTCTGGCAAGCGGCGCCTTACCATAGCCCTAGTTTGTGGCCATTCTTAGGTAGGGTTTCGGTCGGAGGGCTAGAGTGCTTGTGAGTTTCATATCGGCAGTTATCTGCTGAAACAGCACAGCTTCTCTTGACTCTCCTTCTGAAACACTTTTCCTTACACGTATATATATATATATATATATATATATATATATATATATATATATATATATATATATATAGTACTTTTGATCGGTTTATTACTTTTAAACCTTCTGAAACACTTTCCTAAACACTTTTCCTCAGACCTTTGCCACACTTGTCGTTAGAAGCTACTGGGCAGCAGAAGTAGTGGATGGTAGCTGCTAGCGGAAGATCTTTTCACTGAATTGACAACGGTAGGAGTCCACCGGTCCTAGTTAGATAAACCATGCCCCAGTTAGGTGGGCCTGCGATGGAGAAGGCAACGGGAAACCACTTCATTCATTATTTAATCCCTAGAACAACCATGGTTATGTATCATTCTATCAACACGAAAAGCGTGAATGGTGTTCAGATGTCAGGTTTGAGCACCTCGCTCGGCATGGACTCCCATGCACAGCAGGTGGGACCAGGTCGTCATCAAGCGACTGCTTGTAACAAGCATAGTTTACGCCTGGGAGCATGGAATGTGAGAACACTCTTTCAGCCAGGCAAACTGGCAAATTTGAAACAAGAAATGGATCGATTAAATGTAAAAATTATGGGTATTAGCGAATGTAGGTGGACAGGTAGTGGTTCTTTTAAGAGGGATGAGAAAACAGTACTCTTTTCTGGCGGCGGCAGCCACCAACACGCTGTCGCAGTGATTCTCGACGAAGCGACAAGTAAAAGTCCTCTTGGATATAGTACTCTCTCTCTGATAGTCATTTTTGTTTGACTTGCGGCTAAACCTTTTAATCTATGCACCATCCAAGCATATGAACCCACATCTGCTTGTGATGATACTGAGCTACAATTTTTCTATAACTCCCTTGATGAAGCTGTACAACACTGCAAATCACAGGAGGTTGTTATTGTCATGGGTGATATTAATGCAAAGGTTGGAGCTGAAAAGATTGATAACATTGTCGGATCGCATGGCCTTGGTCAAAGAAATGAACGGGGAGAAGTATGGGCTGATTGGTGTAAAAGGAACAATCAACTTATTTCCAACACTTGGTTTAAACAACCTCCAAGACGTCTTTGCACCTGGAGAAGTTCAGGTGGCGATACACTGAACCAAATTGATTATATCACTGTAAATGATCGCTTCCGCAATGCAATTTTGAGCTGTAAAACATATCCAGGTGCTGACTGTGACAGTGATCGCAACCAAGTAGTTTGCGCTCTTAAAATACGTTTACAAAAGAAAAAGAAGAGTTGCTTTATACAAAGATGGAACTGGGCAGATCTTGAAAACCCTCAAAGGAAGCTAGAATACCCAGTAGTAAAAATAGATTTGAATCTCTTTCAGAAGCAGAAGAAGTTGAATGGGATAGTTTCAGAGATGCTATTGTTGAGCCGACAAAAAGTATTGTAAATAAGAAAGCAAGCCCTAAATCAAGAACTTGGATGAAAGATAGTATTCTAGAACTTATGAGTTGAAGACAGCAAATAAGAAACCGAGAAAGTGATGAATTTAAATCACTTAATAGAAACATTAAAGCCCAATGTAAGCAAGCAAAAGAACAATGGCTTAACAAACAGTGCTCTGAAATGGAAAGTGTGAGAACGTCAGACTCCTCTGGTCTGTATAAGAAAATAAAGGAGCTTAATGGCAATCGAATATGCAGTTCGAGCGGGTGCATTAAGGCGTCCGATGCTACTTTGTTAATGGAAAAAGATGCAATTGAAAAGAGGTGTAGTGAATATATTGCAAAATTATTTAATGAGAATAGAGATGAACGCCCACTTAGACCAGATATAATGCCGTCCGAAGTAAAATACGCAATGAGAAAAATGAAAAATAACAAGGCTGTTGGTCCAGACGGACTTTGCATTGAAATGCTGAAAGCATTGGATGATTTTGGCATACAAAAAGTAACAAATTTATTAAATAAAATATATGCTTCGGGTGATATTCCACCAGAACTGAGTAAATCAATTTTTATAACGCTCCCAAAAAAGTCAGGAGCTACAGAATGCGAACTACATAGAACCATAAGTCTGACGAGTCACATGACAAAACTTCTAATGGGAATTATTCCCACGAGAATAAGAAGTACCACAAGAGAAATTGACGCAAGTCAGTTTGGTTTTAAACCAGACTCGGGTACACGTAACGCAATAACTGCATTAAGAAACGTGTGCGAAAGGACCCTAGAAATGAATTGGTCATTATTCATGTGCTTCATAGATTATAGTAAAGCGTTTGATAGAGTACAGCATGAGAAATGTAAGAAAATATTAAGTACTTTGGATATTGATGGAAAAGATTTACGTATTATTAGAAATATATATTGAGATCAAACAGCAAGCGTACAGATTAACGGAGAAGTAGATAGTTTTGTCAAAATCAAGCGAGGAGTTAGACAAGGGTGTGTAATGTCTCCCGATATTTTCAACTTATACAACGAGAAAATATTTTCAGAAGTAAAACATTTAGGTGGTATGTCAATTGGAGGGGTTCTCATAAATAATATAAGATATGTTGATGACGCTGTGCTCATCGAAGACTCAAACGATAGTCTACAAAGACTAGTAGATAAAAAAGTACAATGCAGCGAAGAAATGGGTCTAAATATTAACTGTAAGAAAACTTTCTCAATGTCTGTCAGTAAAGGTAGCATTCCGCCAAATTGTTCTGTCAAAATTGGAAATTTTCATATCAAGCAAGTGACTAAATTTAAATATTTGTGGTCTTTAATTAGCTCTGATCTTAGATGCGATAAAGAAATAAAGGCCTGTATTGGATTAGCAAAAAGCACTTTTGCTAGAATGAAAAATATTATTACCAATCCAGTACTGTCCATCCAGATCAAACTACGTGTTCTTAATTGTTACATTTTACCGATACTTTTAGATGCCTGTGAGACTTGGACGATAAGTAAACAAATGATGAAACGTCTGGAAGCAACCAAAATGTGGTTATACCGACGCATCCTCCGAATATCATGGGTAGACCATATTATAAACGAGGACGTTTTGGCCAGACTTGATATTAACGGTAGCATTATAGAAATTATTAGGAAAAGACAGTTTAGTTTTTTGGGACATGTTATTAGAAAAGGAGAACTCGAAAACCTCGTACTAACAGGGAAAATAGAAGGGTCGAGAAGTAGGGGAAGAAAGAGGTTAATGTTTGTGGACGAATTGGCAAAAATTTTAAACTGTTCGATGATAGATCTATTTCGCGTTGTGAAGGATAGAAGATTGTATAAAACCATGGTCGCCAACGAGTTAGTAAAGTACGGTACATAGAAGAAGAAGAAGACCGCTTACATCTTAAGTCACCCCGCGTTAAAAACCTTGGAAACACATCCATACATCCATACATCCATTAATACATACATACATATATACATACAAACTGAATTTAAGATGATGAAATAGCTATTTCATCATCTTAAATTATGATAATACTTGAAGTACTAGAAGTAGTAGTAATAGTTACAGTAGTCAGTAGTAGTATTATTATTAGTAGTAGTAGTAGTAGTAGTGGTGGTAGTGGTGTTAGTGGTGTTAGTTGGTGTTGGGAGAAATTAATATTTGAATACTACTTGCTTAAAAATTTTGGAAATGTTAACATTTTCTAGTTTGGAATAGGTATTTCTATACTGGTCTTGGCGCAAGTCGCCGATACTAAGGAGCCCTTACAGGTGAATTTTTATCAGTGGACATAACGATGGACTTTTAACCATTTTATGAGCTGAAAGCTGTATTGTTTTCTTAACCAGGACTTCTTCACAAATGCAGTTTGCTCCTTCCAAAGAAAAATGGAGTTTGCTTCTTCCAAAGGAAAACTACCGCCTTATATTGATATATTGAATAGCATTTTCATTTCAAATTTGACCTCATAAAGCTGTAAATCAACATGTTTCTAGCGCTTTTCTAGGTATTGATTTGTCAATTCCAAGAGTTTCCAGACCAGAAACCATTCACCAACTCAAGAAGGCTTAGTTCAGCTGACAATATCATACTTGCTTAACTATGGTACCAGACTATTTATAGCCATAAAGCAGCATAATGCGTATATATATATGCTATACATCATACATTTTTTCGTGATCAAAATCTAATCTATTCAGCTTGCAACTACTTGAATGTTAGCACTTCTCTACCTAAAAAGTCTAATGGCAGAGCTAAGCATGCTTGTAAACACAGTATAAAACAGTAATAAGTCAGAATGCTCTGTGTTCCGTGCTAGTTGCAGGGTTCTCCAATCAGTCGCTAATAGAAACTAGCAGTAGCCTCGGTGCGATCAGCAATACAAGTTAATGAGGAAGTATTGTCATCTTCCTTGAAAATCAACCTTTGCACGAGTGCTGATCGTGGCATCAGCTTCGCCAGCCTTCTGCTTCAATTTTTCAGATTCCACTTTATTTATAACTTAAAGACTACTCAAAGAAAGTTTAGTTCAGAGTTCAGGTTCCATCCAGGAACAGCAACATTAAAAATTAGTTATACAATTTCTTGAACATATTTTGGTGGCCATGTTGATGTTATCTTATTTAAGTCTTTAAGTCTCAGTGTGGTCACTTTTTGTTGATCAGGTTCAAGTCAATCTGTACCTTGACCCACAATGCATGATAAATTGTCTACTTTGTTATTCCTCGTTGGTTTGACAATGAATTGGATGCTGCCTGGCTTCACACCCCTTCTCCCAATCTTGATATATCCCTTTAATCAAGTCAATTGGGTTCCAGGTAACATCATTTATCCAAAACACAATTGTCACTGGATTCATCAGGTGTTTTCAAAACCAATTTTTACATGGATTTTACAAAGGGTTTTTAAAATGTTCAATGTTCTTCTTCTTCGGCTTCATACGACGTTTGTCAGGTTCGGCCAATCGACACCTTCTTCTCCACTTGACTCGGTCTTCCAAATCTCCTTTCTCTCACTCCAACTTCTTTCATGTTTCGTTCTATGACTTCCCTAGGTCTAAGCTTTTGTCGTCTTCTATTCCTCCTTCCTGTCACTGGTACCTGTCTTAATGCCTTCAAAATATTGTTATTTTGTCTCCTCATTACATGTCCATATCATCTTAACCTTGATTCTCTTGCTTTCTCTGTTATTTCTCTTACCTTCAAAAATCGTCTTATGTCATCATTTATCCTGTGCTCGTGCAAGGATATTCCGGCTAGTCATCTTACCATTCTCATCTCCGTTGCTTCTAACATTCTCTCCTCTACCCTTTTTAAAGGTACGGCTTCTAGACCATGTAGTAATACTGGTTGTAGCACTGATGAATAGATCTTCGTCTTCAGTTTTATTGGCATTCTAGTGTCGCATACTATGCCACTCACTTCTCGCCACTTCCTCCAAGCTCTTCTAACTCCTGTCTTAACTTCTTCTTGACACCCCCCTTGTCGTTGAATGGTTGCTCCTAAATAGCAAAACCATTCCACTTGCTTGTTCACTTCCCCATGTCTATCTATCTCTAATGTTAATAATTATTTGATCACTCTTTGATGATACCATTGTTTCTATCTTACTGCTATTCATTTTTAAAACTCTCAATTCCCTTGCTTCCTGCCACCTATGAAGATTCGACTCTAGCTCTTCTCCATTGTCTGCTGGTGTGACCAGGTCGTCTGCATACAACAGCTCCTCTGATAGTCTTCTCTGATTATGTTCTTCGTTATGGTGTCGACTACCAGAGGAAATAGGAAGGGGCTAAGTATAGATCCCTGATGTAATCCGACTCTGATGTCGAAGTTTTCCAATTTTCCGGCTACGCAAATTACCTTGGTCAGGCTGTTGCTGTAGAGGCTGGCGACTACATTTACCATTTTTCCGGCGTCCCTCTTTTTCTCAAGCACCAAAGTACTATATCACGGGCGACGCGGTCGTATGCTTTTTCCAAGTCAACGAATGCCATTTACAACGGTTCATTACCTTCGAGTTATTTTTCTTGCCTCTGTTTGAAAATGAACGTCGGGTCGTTGGTTCCTCAAGATCTTCAATCTTTCTCTCAAACTTTCTCCTTCCTTGCAACCTAGTCTCCCTTAATCTGGAATAAACACTTGGTAATCCTTGTCACAGTAAGGCAGTGAGGTTAAAAAACCCAATCTTGGTGTATTACATTGAATATCCTTTAACACAACCTTACAGAAAAGCTGTTCCAAATGCACAATTACATTTTGGAAGTAGACGATAATTACTTTTTATTCAGATATTTAACGATGACAGTTCACTCTCACACTTAAATTGTTCATCCTGTACCAAAACTATCTGTTCATTGCTTAATGCTGTCAAAATATCGTTTGAGTTTATAATGCTTCATCTCATAGTCGATATATTTACAACTTATTTACAGTATACGTAATTTCATTTCATTCTCACTGTCTCATATTTTTCCGATGGAATATAAAACAAAATAATAAACAGAAATAAACATGATAAAATGCTTTGTCAATTTTATCTCGACGTTTCTTCAACCACTATTGACATAGTAGTGAAAATGAGATACACCTGCAAGTTACAGCTATATTTTACAAAAGGTCTGGGAACTAATCACAAGATCAACAGTAATCAGAAACCATAGAGATAACACTTTAGCTGTGAATTTAGTAAAACCAGAGCCTCTTGCTGCCAACCTTAGCTTACAGAGTTAACGAAAACTCGCATATTAGCAACGCTTCTTTTATTATACACATATGCCTTCGATTATTTGCACTTTGTCTAATTCTCGTATGTCAGTAGACATTGACAACAGGCCAAGACAAAATTGATAAACCGTTTTATTCATGTTTCTAAGTGTCCTTTGTTGATTAATTTTGATTAAATTAAGATGGCCAAGCAAGAAACTATGTTATGTAGGTTTTCTGTTGTCTTTGACATAGTCTGGCTTTTGAGCGTTTCAGTTGCTCTAATTCAAAGAAATGTATTTTATTTTATAAAATTATAAATGTTTCAAATCTTTGTTGATACTTGGGGGGAGAGTTTCTTGATAACACATATGTTCTGCTGGATGTTATTTTACTCTATCATCACAATTACTAATTTATAACTCGTCTGCCAGCTGTGAACTCAACATTTTCCATACAACAACAGGTCTATAACACTGATATAATTACGTGTCCTCTTCCAGAGTGGAAGTATTCAGTATAAATGAAAAGTCATAAATATATTGTTTGGGAAATAAAGTATGTAAACAAAGAGCTCAAGTCGCCAAAACTTTTCCCAGATAGTGGAGTTGACAGGTAAAATCAATTCTCGAGTCAAAATATGTTGACAATGAGCAATTCTATGGGCACCATAGAATGGGAAGCAGATTAAGAAAACCAAGAAATTCATTTACTTGAACTGAACAAGGAAAATTTTCAACAGAAAGTATGCGATTACCATTAAAAACACCTTTTTTTAATGACGTGCTTCCTGTTATTTGTTGACTAAAAAATTATATTTTGCATATTAGATATCAGCAAGTACGATTATTTGTCATGTGAGCTAATAAAATTTTTCTAGTGTCAAGAGCTTTAAGTTGAATCATTTTCGTTTATTTCCAAAATCTGTCCCACAGCATGTCTAAGTTGGAGAAAAGGGAAAGAGGACAAAGTAGTAAATAAATGAATCCAAAAATTAAAAATTCTGTAACATTTCTAAGGCAGCTTGCGTCACCTTGTTGACGATAAATTTCACTTAAACGGATTTTTTTAATTTATTCTTGTGATAATGGGTAAACGGGTTAGTAGACAAAATATCCCCATTTTCCCTACTCTTTATTTTTATTTTTTTAAAAATAGTTTTATCACAGAAGATATATATATATATATATATCTTACAGGTATAAATAAAAGCATAAACATCCACCTCAAAACAGACAGCTCAAAACAAGAACAGCCTCGAAAATCGCAGATATGTTAGAAGAACCAAAAACCTAGGCATATCTTTACAGTCTGGAGAAACTAATATTTTCCCAAATAGACAGATATACAATCCCTTCTCCACGATCGTTTTGACGCTAAAAGTAAGTACAGAGATCTTCTCACTTTTAGTGCACTCAGCCCTAACATTTTCACTTCAAATAATGAATAAAGAAAAAGGTGGATATAGAAGTTTGGTCATAACTAAAACATTTGGAAAATGATATTGATGGAGTGTGTTTGAAATTATGAGGACAAATTAAAAGGAGAATCGAAATTGCACCGAAATGTATTGGACTTCTGTTTATCCCTTTCCTGCCCATGTACTCTACCAAATGAGCTATCTTCCATTTGACTGCACAAATCCCTTTCTTAGTCCTTATAGTTGTACATCCTATCCAAATCTACATTTATAAATGAAACTTTCTAAGCAACTTGATACTATGTATTGTTAGTTTTGCAAAAGATTGTGTATTTCCTTTAAGGTTTTTATTTGACTCGGTGAGATAATATTGGATATTAACGCCTTCCACCAATTTTTTATGTCTTCATTATTTTACACCTCGTAACCCTGACAGGAAAATGTGTTTTATCATAGAGCAGATTTCATTCCTTTTGCCTTATGCTCTTTATTGCTCAAATAAGTAAAACAGGTGCTAAATTCTTTTGAGAAATAATATTAAAAAGGCTAGTAGTGAATAAAATTTCCACCATTTAAATCTGTACCCAGTTCTCCTCGTCCCGAAAAGTAACAGCTAGTGTTTCTCTGAAACTATAAGGAATAAGGACTCAGATCATATTTAATTTGCATCTTGATCATTGCTCAATCTAAAAATAACTGAGTATATATATTTTCCTACAACATTTTATGGTTGGCACTTTAGTTACCTGAATCACAAATTGGCATGGCCAATGTTGCAAAAAAGGATAGATTATGCATTTTTTGCTGACAGTTTATTAGCAACCTTTGGTGTCTGTCTGCAAAATAAAGACCTCTGTAATTGTTTTTTCAGCATCAAATCAGCGTGCATTACAGTAAAAAGAGCGATTAAAATAACTTCGAAAAGAAGGATTGAAAACTGGCGTTGACAAAGCACGATGTACTTCTATCAATTTACGCCTTGCATTTCATAACCAGATGCAAAGACGTCTCTTACCCAAAGAAAAGTAGATTTCTTGGAACGCGATGCAATAAACAAAGAGAGATGACATACCATTCTCTTAATCTCTGACATAGAATATAGCACCTACCTACCATTATATGTGTGTTGTCAATAATATAAGCAATACTTTTTCACCAAAAAGCTTTCCACGGCAATGTAAAGCATCCAAGAGTATTGTTTTGCGGTTATTACATGGCATACATGTTCGAACGTTTAGCAAACAAATCTTTGGAAGGTACAAATAAAGAAAATTTTGTTATGTTTTCATAAACAGTGTTGATGTGTTTGGTAGCTGACTCAAAGACAATTTTTATGCTTGTTTTCTAAAATTGTATGTGGGCTGAAAATTTCCGCAGTTCTCTAAGGTTTCTATATGATACAATTAGACAATATTGACGGTTCTTGTCATTGCTTGAAAACCAAACAATTTAATTAATTTTACGCTATTTTGAATTATCCATCCTTTCAAAAATGGGGGGTTTTTTCAGCTTGTGTTAAAACAAAATAAAAAAATTATTTATCATCTGCCGATTGCATCAATCTAAACTAGGTCCATGTTAGCGGGTCTTCAAACTTTCCTGACTGAGGCTTTTCAAGACTAATTGAGACAACCTTTTACCTGTCTATTCTTCTGAATCTAACATTTGCTATTCTCTTCGTCTTATTCCCCTTACTTTGGTTAGTTCTACCTTCTAGCAATGTCTTTCCAATTTCATTTTTCTGCCATATCTCCTCTTTATATTTTTTGTTCTCCCCTACACATTTCATCCTCTTTTATTTCCACTCCTTTCTCATTCATTCTGCTTCCTATTTTCCTCTTCCTAACAACTCCCTCTTAATGGCCTGAGCAGTGTATGGTATCTTCAGGATAATTTTAAAGGCCCATATCTCACATGCTGTATGCTTTCTTCACGTTATTGGTTTAGCTGTTTACTTTCATAAATCATTTACAAACACTGACAATATAGATCTCACCTTTCTTTTCCGATATTTTTATTCTCTATCTACTCTCAACATCTGCTCTTCCCTCTATTGTTATTGTTGTTCTTAGATATATAAGCATTTGAACCAGCTACCAGGCGTGTCGATCATATGTTCTTTTTATTCTGTGATATTCCAATCTGGCTGACAACTATTCTCTTACGCTCCTTCTGGTCCATCAATAACCCTTCCTTTAAGCCAACAAGACAAAATCAAGGAAACAAGTAAAATAGGTCTAAATGCCTTTCCATGCATGCTGAGGTATTACTGAGATTTCAAAGAGAACTCGTTCTGTTAGTGCGACTAACATTTCCACCTTTTTTCCCCAAACTACCTTCCTCTCTCTTTTTCTTTAATAAATCTTATGCATTGACTTCAGTCTCTACAATTTCGAAATTGTCTCTTCTAAGTGTGCAATTCTGTGTACGACATCGATAAATATCTGTACTTATCAGTAGTAGTATTTTTTCTTCGACAGTACTGCAGATTTTGAGTTGCATTCATTTCGTAATTGTTTATAGAGAAAGCTAACTGTCACAAAAAAACTCATTTCACCTATCCAACAGAGACAACTCACTGTCATTTCCTAATTATGTGCAACTTAATATTCCGCTTGACACTGCAATATATTTTCTCGAGTTCATATCGCTGAATATTTCACACAAGTCTATCTATACTGATCTGATGGTCTTGTAAAGTGAAAGATTAACCTGAAAAAAATGTCTATAGAATGTAGCATTGATATTTTTATTTATCTATTTAACATTGTAACTACTTTTCTTATACCAGTATCAAAGTTTTCCTCCCCCCCCAACCCCCGCTTTTTTATCGTGGTAACCAGATAAGTGTCCCCGGAAGAAAGCTGTGCCTCTTTGAAATGTTCAGCTGTTCGAATGTAGATTTCTGATAAATTTTCATAAATTGTACAAAGAAGTATCATACAAACAGATGAAAGCTGTGTGAATTTGAATGGTGCTTATCTAAACCCACTAATCCAAAACCAAATAAACGATTAGTGGTACAAAACTTTAATTTCGCAATTGAAAAGAAAATAACTTCCTTGCTTAATAATGATATTATATGGCTTATCCCGAAAACGGGTTTCACCCAAATTAGTATAGACACAGTAAATCATAAGCATTAAATCTATTATTTCATATATGTCTTATAAGTATAAGTACTAGTATAAGTACTACTATAAGTACTAGTTACAGAATTAAACAGAATTAAATATAATAGAGGGGTTCATGAGATTGCATCTGATGTATTCTTTTTTCTTCTCTTCCGCCTCTGCTTCTCGTATGAATTGACTCTATTCTCATTCACTTTTTTACAGATTTAAAGAATCACCTCTCTCCATTTAGCCGGGCTCTTTACCTTTGTCTTCTGTTGGTTAACTGCTTCACCATATTTCAGGACCCTTTTAGACTTGTCTTTAGATCTAAGTTTTCGACGTCCATCAGGACGTGTTCTTTCAGTAAATTCACCATAAAATAACGATTTTACTAAACGATAGTTTTCGATTCTGAACAGATGGCCCAGCAAGTGTTCGATTCCTTACTAATATTATTTCTATATCTGTCACATATGCTTTTCAGTAACTTCTTCGTTGCTAATCTAATGGTCCCACCTTATCTTAATTTCCCCCCTCAAATGACGTTTTTGAACTGTACTGAGATGGCTAATTTGCTGATAGTTCAAAGTCCAGGTTTCAATTCTGTTCTTTAGTAGAGACACAAGGCATTGATTGTAGAGATTTGCTTTTGTGAGATAGGTGAGGTCGTATGCCTCAAAAACTCAATGGCGCAATCTTTCAAAAGTACAAGATGTTGTTTGGATTCTTGCTTTTAATTCTTTCTCTATTGAACAGTCACTAGGCACATAGCTATTAAGATACTTGAAGCTATTGAACATTCGGCTTTGAGTCCGATATACATAGCTTCAGTTTTTGTGGTGTTGTTGCATTAAACCCATCTTTTTTGCTAGGTCATTCTAGGCAGAGACAGAGTTATAAATCATTGGATGTGTCACTGAAAATTGCTACATCATTTGTATATTGTGCCTCTCTGATATATACGGCAAAAGCTTCGGCCTCACACTTCAGTCTTTTGAGGTCAAACAAGTCGCCATGTTATGGACATGACGTATTGCTGTGAGTACGCTTGATCTTCTTATATGTAAGCCAGATTTAAAAAGTTGCACATATACCTTAAGGTATGGAAGCTAGTTTACAGCCTTGTTTAACACCACTGCTGTATTTCAGAGACGTTTGAAAATTCACCATTAACAATGAGTCTTCCATGTACATTTGTACATAATTTCTTAATAATTCTGTCAAGTTCTGCTGGGCAACAAGTCTGCTGAAAATTGCATAAAGAAGGTTATGGCTCACTGTGTCCAAAGCTTTGGTATAATGAACGAAAACTTGCTCTTCAACTGTCTAAGTGTGAAAATACCATCGATAGTGCTTCTGTTACTATGATCTCCAAATTGAGATTGAACTCCCTTTTTGTAAACGATCGTTACATTTAGGTCAATCAAATTAGCTGGAATATTTCTATTAACCAAAAATGATAGCCATTGTTAGAAAGACTGTCAATAAAACAATGCAACCCACAAATACTTCCTCTAGCACTCCATCTAAACAAGGACTTGTCCATAACTTCTGGTTTTTGAGAGCCTGATCCAAGTCGTTTTTTAGTGATTCTGTCATCCAATGAGTCATTTAATGGACGTTTTTCGATATCCTCTAAAATATTTAAATACATTTCTCTTGTTTATTTAAGAGTTCACTGAAGTATTTTGTCTATCTCTTTTTCTTCCAATAAGTAAGTTGGACCCTATCTTTGGATCTTAGAGAGTATAAATTTTTTTAATTTTTGGACCGTAAACCTAATTTTATTTGACATATAAGTCATGATGGTTCTTTTCTTGTAGACATGCCTCTGCTTGTTCAACGTTTTTCTAAAAACACATGTTTTCATTGTTCTAATGTGTTGTCTCAGAGCGTCCCTGTTCAGGTTCTTACCTTTGGGTAACTTTTGTATTTCCTCGTCCTAATCGTCAAACCAGTGGTTCGAAATTATTACTTCATTCATTCCCTGTGCTACTAGTTTATTACTCATTGGAAAACCTGTACCAGCTTCTCTCTTTTCACTGCCACTCCAAAGTATTGTTTGGCTTCTCTCTACTACTTTAACTGAGCCTGGGGCCTAACTTTACTCAGTGTGTAGATGTCATTGTTTGGTTTCTTAAGCTCTCTGCAGATGATGCTTATACGCTAAGGTCTTAAAGAGTTAGGCTCTGTGGCAACGGGAACTTTGCCCCACCATTAACACTAAGGACGAGTTCCGAAGTCGGGAATTGACAATAAAGTGGTAGTTAGAGCTTCTAGCCACAACATAACGGTCGTTTAAAATTCTATTTGTTCTATTTATTGACTGTTTTCTATCTTTATTCATAGGAATAAATATTTAACATCAATAATATGGCTGCAGATGGTACAGGTTACCGAAATATATTCCGCAAATGATAACACATAACGTCATCTATTATTTTATTTATTTGTTGATAGAGCAGATTAAATGAAGTAAGTAGAAGTATTTGAGACTTAGTGTAGTTCCTNAGGCTCTGTGGCAACGGGAACTTTGCCCCACCATTAACACTAAGGACGAGTTCCGAAGTCGGGAATTGACAATAAAGTGGTAGTTAGAGCTTCTAGCCACAACATAACGGTCGTTTAAAATTCTATTTGTTCTATTTATTGACTGTTTTCTATCTTTATTCATAGGAATAAATATTTAACATCAATAATATGGCTGCAGATGGTACAGGTTACCGAAATATATTCCGCAAATGATAACACATAACGTCATCTATTATTTTATTTATTTGTTGATAGAGCAGATTAAATGAAGTAAGTAGAAGTATTTGAGACTTAGTGTAGTTCCTCCTGAAACAAAGATGAAATTTTTATTTTTTAGTTTCTTGTCGTCTCCCTTAGAGGACCACTAAATTACATCGAGTAGTAAGCAAATATATATGAAATATACATATATGAAATATGGAAATAACATAGCAAAAGTGTTTATCTTATTCATTTTTGTTATAAGAGACTGGGTGTGGTTTTGGGGGTGTCAAAAGTAATTGTGGTCAGGACTGGAATTATGTCTGAAATGACTCTTCAGTGACAAGTACCAGAGAAATGTGATGCTTTGGTCTTTTGACTTAGGATAGGATACCATAATTCACCCTTTTTCACCTGATGAAAAAGAGCAAAACGTTAAACAAAACATATTAGAAAGACGTTGCTGATGGCCAGTAAGTTGACTACGAATAAGATTTCGCATTATTTCAAAAATTCTAAATTTGTCCAATTTTGTTCTTGTCATCGAATCTATTAAGATTCTGCTGATTTTTGTGCTTAGGAAAGGAGATACACTTTTAGTGATCACATGAAGGAAACTTTCTCTTTGATATCGAAACCTATTGTAAGTCAAAGTTGCTTTAGTCTTCGTTGATATTAGCTTTCGAGATTAAGGCATACTTTGAAAGCTAAAAGTACTATATCTATTAGTAAGAATCAAACTTGAATCCAAGATTAGATATCTGGACACGTACAAATTTTTAATCCTTTTAAGCTTGCAGCAAATAATTCTAATTCCCAGTTTTTCTGTTGTAGTTCCCTAATGCTGTACTCGTCAAAATACGTCAAGAACTACTTAAGACAGAGGCACAGCCTGCAAGTGATTTAAATTTTTTTATGAGAGTACAGATTATCAACAAAATCATTTCGGTTACAACGGTCCCAACACGACATTCTGTAGTGATATACTTTGAAAGAATTAAACTAGATCTGAAAGTAACACACTTTTTATCTCGTTTATTCTACAATTAATTGTAGTAAATCCCTAATAAATCCCATTGGATTCAATTTTGATAACATTTTATGCCAGACGTCATCAAGAGTGTTTTTATATTTAAAGGAAGCTAGTATGGCAGAATTGAAATTCCATGGTTTTATTAATGATCAATGCTCTCAAAAGGAGTAGCCGTTAATGGTTACCGCAGTTGCACTGTAACCAAGAGGTCTGGGTTCAATTCCTCGAGTGCGCGAAAAGAATTTGGAAATTTACAAAAGAAAAAGCCATACTCCTCAATGCTAAAACAAAGTCCCTCTGAAGGGCACCGTTTGAGTCTCGAATTAGTGGAGGGAAATGACCTTAAAACTAAAAAAAGCTCTTTACGAAAAAGACCAAAAGAAGAGAAAAAGGAGTCTAAATTATTCATAGGAAATATTTAAGTGTTCTGTTTTCATGTATTATCTGCATTTTCATTTAATAGTATTTATGACTCAATGTTAAATATCTTATCAGGAGAAAGGTAACAGGCGTACTATGTGACAGACAGCTACCACCAAAAGTTATGGGAAAATATATAAGACGGTAGTTGCGGCCAGCTTTACTGTATCGGCTTGAATCAGTAGCGACAACAAAGAAACATGAAGCAGAGTTGGAGGTGGCAGAGTTGAGAATGCTGAGGTGGGCACTTGGAGTCACATGCCTGGATAAAATCAGAAATGAATACATCAGAGGTATAGCACATGTTAGGAGAATGAGGGAGAAGCAAAGGGAGGCAAGACTAGGAAGGTAAAGGCATGTGATCAGAAAGGAAGAGAAATATATCGGTAGGAGATTGTTAGGCATGAGTCTGCCAGGAAGGAGAAAGAGAAGAAGACCAAGGAGACGCTACATGGGTGTAATAAAAGAGGACATGAGGAGGATAGGACTGAGAAGGGTAGATGTTGCCAAACGCATCAAATGGAGGCGTATGATCCGCTGTGGCGTCCCCTAACAAGGAGCAGCTGAAAGATAAAGAAGAAAAGTTAAATATCTTCTCAAGAATCAACAAGTGTCAAGGCAAGAATATTTATCAGATGATACCATTAACTAATTCAAATGGTAAGCGATACTATCAAAACAGTGAAAATTGCCTTTTAAAAAATCTGAAATTATGCTAATACTAAAAAGTGTCAGAAACTATGAACCGTTTCAGTTATGAAGAAATGAAATATTAAAAGGAGACTTGAAAAAGGATTTGATTATTTATTGCAACATTAGGTGTTTGTATTAATCGCGTTGCTGCTACAAACAGTAAGAAGAGGTGTTACGTTGCTCATCATTAAGTTTCGACCGTGTTTTCATACATTCACACAAGCTTAGGAAGTACCTGATCCCTCCAGTTTTCTTCTTAATGCTTAAGTGACAGCTGAAATCTATCAAAGTTTCCTGCAAGGACCGCCTTTTTTATGAAGACCTTTGGTCAGTAAACTTAACTTTGACGATTGTAGTGTGATAATTTTTCTACTTTGTTTTATACACAAAAAATGTTAAGGCTGCTCCCAGCCTTCTAGCTCAGTACCTACAATTTGTTGCTTTGATTGCAATATTCTTTCAGTAACACAATTTTCTGTCCTTTGTCGTCTGCTGTACTAACTAATTTAATAACTTCTTTAAACTGAATTGTTTTTTTAAGCCCTTAAAATTCCTATTTACAGAAAGGAGGCTGTCAAGTTGTTGCCCAAGAACATTTTCTCAGAAATCGAGGTATCTTTTCAACTGCTGTATTGATGTCTTTATCTTGCTCCCAAAGCATGACCTCCATATTACTCTAAAGCTTTTAATCAGTTTAACTTCAATTTGCTAAGTAGTTGCCAATTGAAATTGCTATTTTCATTGTGGATTAGTAGACTCCGCTCCAGGCCCTGAAAAACGTATCTATTTGAAAGCATGTTGTACCTTGATCCTTTTGTGGATAACATTGGGTGGTCTCTCCGAACAATTTAAGTACACTGTCATCGCTATTTTCGTTCATTTTTCTTTCTCTTATTTTCATGCAGTGTTTACTAAAAGCCTTGCCTTATGTCTTTGGTCTCCTTCCCGAATCAAAACTTTACATTACTTTGTTGACAAAAAATACGCCAGGCTGCTAATCAAGAGTATCTAGAAGCTTTAAAATATTGAAATATAGAAGTTCAATATCAAAATATCTTTAATAGTTACACTATATTGGTATTTGCATGGACACTACCCAACAGAAAATGAATAATTCTAATCTTGGTTATCTCGTATTGTAACTTGCTTTGGTCAGCCTTGATGAAGTTCAAACAAAGTACCAGTTTTACGATTATTTTTTCTTTACCTTTGTATTTATGCAAGAAATGACCTGTTTTGATCGTATTGTGGTTTTGAATCCTGCTTTGACATATTTCAAAAATGAGGTCAGTTTATGTCAAGTTGGACTTCTTATACATATTTAATAAACATGACAAATAAAAGTTTCAGATTTTCCGTTATTTTCATATTCCATCTTTTATCAGAATTTATTGTGTTGAATTCCCGTGTTGTTTTTCAGTCAGCCTCATTTTAATGAAAACAGCAAGACAGCAGAAAGAATGACAGCTGTGATGCTGAAGCAGATGGAACTAAAGCAAGTCCTTCCTTTCACATTGTTGAGTCGCTGTGTTACTTATTGAGTATCGAAATATTCAAGACATTAACAAAGGAGGTCTAGTTTTAAAACAAAACAAGGTGATTGATTGCAGACAGCTTCAGAGCAGAAAAATATGTGAAAGTAATCTTTTGGCTTTCAACAATTTACACCAAGCCAAATTATTTATTTTTTTGTGACTCGGTCTCCTTGTTACAGGTTGCCATTGATAACGGAATTGAAAAACTGCTTAACTATTAGACTACCAAACCTATTTTCAAGGTCCACTTTATTTCTGTGTACCGTCCTTATCAGTAAAATTGTTACGTCTGGAAATATATACCAGAATTTTAAAAAAATTCAAAATATCAGGATAAATTCTTAGATTTTGTTAAGCGATTACAAATGTGAAGTTTTTTCTAACTTCGTACAGACATAATAGTGATAAAAATTCACGATTGTCGGCCTTGGTTATTTATATGACACCATGTCTGTTGAAATCTATTTGTTATTTCACTATTTTTCTTATATTTAAATCAATCACTTTTTATCTCACTGACTACAGTACTATTTAGTTATACCGCTGATACTGAAAACACAATACGATTTTCTGCTCGTCTGGTGTTAAAGAGAATTTTGGTTTATTGCTATGGCAAGAAAGGATAAATATGGCAGGCTAGCGGGAGCGGCACGCCACCAGAAAGTAATCTTCAAAGACCAATTCCTCCTAGTTTAGTGAGTTTGGGATGTTTGAGGTTTTATTCCAACCTGCTGGGAAGATTAGTGAATTACTGAAACGTGATGGGATCTTAATTGCGGATGGTTATTTGCCGTGGTATCTAAGATCAATCTGCGTAAGTGATAAAATTTACTTTGACTGTAGGTAGTGAACATCTGAACATTTATTATATCTAGAAAAAACCCCAAATTTTCAAGGCAAGTTTTCAGTAGGTATAAAAGAAGAGAAAGTATCACAAATCTGACCATTTATTATATCTAGAAAAAACCCCGAATTTTCAAGGCAAGTTTTCAGTAGGTATAAAAGAAGAGAAAGTATCACAGGGTGATACTTAGTAATGATCTGAGTAAAGTCTAGGTTGCTATTACCATGCTTGGCAACAAGTGTTGCAACAATTTCATTGGCAATGCCGCAATCTCTAGGTATTGGTTTCATTTTCAAAACTCTTGACTTTATGAACCTAGTGAAATCCGGAGATATAAGAGCTTTTTCATGCCATGAGTCCTAGCTTTTGCTGAGCTACATTTCTATAGATTCTTCTTCCATCGTCAGGCTCGTTCCCTCTTGTTTTTCCTGAAAACTGTCCAATGCATCTCAACCAAAGCCGCTAAAAAATCATTAAACTATAGTTTTTTATTTCCACAAATGACATTACCAGGAGAGAGCTTTTTACGTTTGCGTAACGTTCCTTTTTGCTAAACTTTTGCTGAAATCAACAACTTGGGCGAAGGATAATAATTTCTGCAATCCAATGCATCTCTGGTGCAGCATGTATACTGCAAAAACATGTATTTGTCTTAATATCGCTTTTCTTCTTTGTGACGTAAAAGTGTCCAGCGTTTTTTTTTATTTAACCGATTAATTCGATTCATTTTTGTCGATTGTCAATATGGACTTTTTAATGAACGATAGATATTATGTCTCGCATAATTACGGGAAAAAGCTATTTTCAACCTTATTACAAAGTTTTTATGTAATCAAACCCAATAAATTTGTAAACTGTTACTTATCACCAAAAGTAGCGACAGTACAAATCAATGGTGGTCAGTGTAGGTATATTGCGTACACGAGAACGTCTCCATCATCATTAAAATTTAATCTGTATGTTGAAGGGCGTAGTCCTCTAAAGGTGATGTCTTCCATGGCCTTAATCCAGTAATAACCTGATTAAAATTAGCTTTCCACATCATTGTCTGGAAAATTGGGCTTCACTCATTCCAACATGTGATGCCAATGTTTCCGAAAGCTTTTTATTTAAAATACAAAATTAGATTTTTTCTGTAGAAAGTCGTTGTCACATTGTGTAATATGAGTAACATATTTTAAATGTTGCATATTTCGGGAAGGTATCAAATCAGTTGTTTTACTAATTTGTAGAGCATTTGTTTATGTCTTAATTATAAGCTACTAATTTCTTTTATCGTCTTACAGGAAAAATTATCATTCTGTGTGTATGTGTGTAAGTGACAGTTCCTTCACAAACTCTTTTAATCAGCTAATGTTTAAACTTGTATCATCTTCTTTCTTTCCTTTACACTTAGTTTCCACACTTAGATTAAGTTCAATATTGCGGCTCTTGCAAACTACCAGTCCACTACAAACTTTACTCCAGTCGAGAGCTTTATCTAATTTTTTGTTAAAGCATTGGCCTTGATGCACCCGGCTTTTCAAAAGTACAAGACAATTGCTTTTTTGTATTGGTTAGTGTTTTTAGAGCTCCATTTGACAGTTAACATATGTTCATGGTATTTAAACTGTCTCATTTTCGATAGAAACACTAGACGCATCGGGTAAAAAAGCCTCAGACATGTGGAAAGAGAATTTGATTTTTGCGAGAAAATCAAAACAAAACGACTTTTACAAGAACTAGTAGATGACGGTGACGCTTCTCTTTATTTACCTGCACCTTATCTCATCGCTTTTACTGACTGTGTAAATAATTGCTGCATTTAGAATTTTAACCACTTTAAAGTATAAACTAATATAAACCTATAGTTCAGGAAATGTTGGTAGGTAACATCTTTCTTGCATGAATTAAAAATGCCTAATTATTGTGTCTGTCATATTTTAAAAGTTATAAGACAATGAATTATCCTATTTTATTTTAATTATTTTAATGGCACAAGGCCATTAAATAAAATTTTGTGATTAAAACTTTTGAAAGGACCAATTTTCTTCTCTCACCCCTACCGAAAGATATCGACTGTTGCTAATATGAGACTACACAATGTTTAAAAAGGTGACTTGGTGACTTAAACAGCTAGTGAGTTTCTACTATTGTGTGTTGGAAAGTTGTGACTGGTAATTCAAGTGTACATTTGGTTTCTAGCATTTCTATTATATTTGACATTTGCACTTCATTTGAGGGAAGTTACTGGTAGACTAAGGAAGTAGTATTGAAATTACCTTTCTTTATCAAAGTATCAGGTTTTATCAAAAACTTCTTGATTGAGGAATGGGTTATTGAAAAAGCAAGTAGCTTAGAAATGTACCGGAAAAATGTCAAATGTTAAATATTTATATATATACTGTACGGTTATTGGATAAATAAACAATTTACTGAGGAGCACCATTTTATAAATTACAGAAGTCATGAAGAAACCATGCTGCACCTTGGAGGTTTTACCATGCTCAGTACGACCTGGTTTGTATATCTAACCGTTTCCAAAGTCAAACAAAGATATATAACTCCAAACCTTCTCTCAACGCAAAAAATGTGTAAAGCTGAAATATTTACTACCTGGTACTTATGATTACTATTTTAAAAGATCCAACACAAATTTGTCTCCCCACGAAAGTATTATTATAAAGATAAGTTAATTATTTATCTTAAATGCATTCTTTACATAATATTTTACAACTTCTTTTACATAAAAAAAATCTATCCACACCATTTTTTTAAACAAACACATAAAGAACATTAAGTTTTAAATGCTGTAAGGGAGAAAAGAAGAGATAGAAATATATATATATATTTATATAAAGAGAGAGAGAGAGAGAGAGAGAGAGAGAGAGAAAGAAAGAGAAAAGTTAATTAAATACCAGGCCATATATTGCTAATTGACTACATATTTTTCCCTAAAGGTCAATGTGTTTGACAGAAATGTTTGATATCTCACTGTCTTGTCAATATAATGTATGTAATCTTCTACCATTTTCCTTCGGTCAGGAAGGAGAGGAGAATAATTCTGGAGTTCTCCTTTATTTCACTTAGTTTTATCATTCTTTTCTCTTCAATTGAGTTCTTTCATGCCACGTTTGAACCTGCATTCCCAGCGTAATCTCTTCTGTCTGTGTTCTTACTTCAGATTATTCCTCAATGCCGTTGTCATAGGATCACTGTTCTTCATCAAAATTCTGTTTATTTTTCAAAATTGTGAAAGATGTCTGTCAAGGTTAACAGTATCACATTTTCACTAGCGTTACTACTTCTCACTTCTGTAAAACTGGTTGTTAAATGCGATAATGTGCATGACGTATTTTGCAAATGTCTAGACAGGCTGCCTTTTCACTTGAAATAAACCAACATATCCCTCACTGGTAGTACTTTTAATGTTCCTGTGTGGCATGAATTAACGGGTGCTTTCAAGTGTATATTACATGTATTTATTGAAAAGCAGTATTTTGGGTCGTCGGTCTGCCTTTCGTTATCCTATCTCTTTTTGTCGGGAAGCATTGAGATGTGCTTTAAATAAGATAAAACCACTCTGAAGTCGATTGCTTTTACTCAGAGAGAGAAAGCCGTTACCAATGAATTGGTGACGTAATTCAAGCGAAGTGCGCATGCTCCACATTAATTGTTAATACTGTCTGTCAGGTTTGGCGGAATTTCTGTACCATGTTGTTTTTCAAATCAAGATATTTATTTACTATAATGATACTTATAATGATCAACCTTCTGTTTTCTCAGCAATAACAAACATTTTGGCAGTAAAAATAATATTCTTGTTCATGTGCAGTACATAGTTTATTGTTTATTACCCAGGGCTCTAATTCTAGTTTTTTTCTGCAAAGGTACTTATTTCTTCTGAATCGTGTCTGGTTTCTCGCCTAACTAAACAAACAATCAAAATAAACTAAAGTTACGTTCAACACCAAATTTTTTTTATCTCTTTTCAACATAAAAATGGATGGTACTTGAGACATGTTATTGTGGCTTAAACTTGAAAAAGCTTTTAATCCCAATTTATCATCAAATGTAAACCAAAATCTTTATACTAAGTTATAATAAATCTTTAAACAGCCATAACTTAAATCTTAGTGTAAAACGTGTTGTAGAATATTCTTATATCTAAACAGACTTTTTAGATAAGCGGGGCATCTTTGCATTGAATAAGCAACAAATACATGCATATCATCCCCTTTGAAAAAAAAGTACATTTTATTTATACACCCAATTAATTGCACATATTGCCACAACAATAAATCTCAACTAAATGGGATGCTCAAACCACCTATTGTAGACGAATTTAGCTTGCTTTAGGCCAGTAGAACTTCAATGTCAAAAGAAAGTTTTCAAGAAGTCCCAGGGTTGACTCTATTTGTTAGGAGCTCTGTTTTACATTAAGTAACGTCTGGGGAAAGATATTACTTAACTTATCTAATCTTCTTTTACCAAATGGTGCACCAGGCTGTCAGCAGAGCTAACCACCTTGGTCTGTCTGCAGCACACCTTCCCAGGTAATCCCGCATCCATCACTGTTCCTTTATCTCCTTTTGGGCTGTCCTTCTTCATGTCTCCTTGGGTCGGCCTCTATCTCTTCTACCGTCTTGGCCCACTGAAAAGCAACTCTTGGCAGAGACATTGGTAACACGCGGAGCAAATATCTGATCCATCTCCATCGCCGCCTCATGACTTCCTGGGTAATAGGTTTGGTATCAGACCTCTTGAGGAGTTCACTATTAGAGATGGTCTTTGGCCAGAATATGTTCAGGATGCTTCTGAGGCATCTGTTCTGAAAGACTTCTAGTTTGTTGCTGATAGTTTTTGTCATCTTCCACGACTGTGGACCATACAGGAATATTCTTATTACAATGCTCTCTCTCTTTCCGCTCGCCATGTTTTGGCAAAAAATGATTTGGCTAGATTCACTTCTTCGTTTTTTTCGAATTCCCATAACTTTTCCCCCGGTTTCTCTAAGGGCTTCATTGAACCTGTTAATGATTAAAGTTCATCTCTTGTTCTATCCCTAGTATTCTGAACCGTGTTCTTGCCTCCTCAAGGTTTGTCTGATGGTTTACTCCTTTAGTTTTAGAGTCAAGCCGTTTCCCTCTCTCCTGTCCCTTTCTTG
Organism: Morbakka virulenta; assembly: GCA_003991215.1. NCBI lineage: Eukaryota > Metazoa > Cnidaria > Cubozoa > Carybdeida > Carukiidae > Morbakka > Morbakka virulenta. The sequence continues at coordinate 2,373,573 of RDPX01000094.1, read as the reverse complement.
TCTTGCACAACTGAAGTCTAACGCTTGTCACAAGAAGGTTGTGATCACTGGTAACGTCAGCTCCTCTGCAAACTCTCATGTTCTTTAGTGAACTTCGCCATTTTTTGTCAAGCAGGATGTGGTGGATCTTGTTCTTGATTGTTTCATCTGGTGATGTCTCTACCTTATCCCATGAATTCCTCGGTGTTGGAATACTGTTCTTCCTTTAACCAGGTCATTTTCTTAACATGTCACGTATACGTTCTGCATTGTTGTTGATATCTCCACAACCCTGTCTTCCCAAGAAACGTTATCTTCCTCAGTTCACATCGCCAACTTTTGCATTCATGTTTCCAATGACGTGTCATGCAACTTGACTTTATCTGTTGTAGCTTGAAGTTGTCTGTAGAAAATGTCTTTCTCATTCTCCTCTACATCTTCAGTTGGGTTATAGCACACTATTTCACTTAGCTTGGTATATTTAGAGTTGAATCTGGGTTTCATCACTCGAGGTCCCATTACCTTCCACACTAACAAGGTATTTCCATCTTGCTGCTAACGACCATGGCAACTCTGTGTGCTCCCGGTTTGGTCTTCCTAACTAGAGTGTTGTGTGGCCAGATGCTAGCTTCCTTTTCCCATCTCTTGTCCATGTTGCTTCACTAAATCCCAAAAATTCTAACCCATATGCAGCTTTGCTGTCTGATACAATGTCCGATACAATGATACAATTCCAACATGCCACACTTTACCTTATTTTCGACTTCAGTGGACCCACCGTCTGACTGACAGCTTCCTATTGGATTTGGTTGTCACCTGTCATCTGTCCAGTCTCCTGGCATGCTTCTTTCGCCTTACCATGAGTTAAAATTCTATTGGTTTCTGTGATAGACGCTTTTCTACGAGACAGATTTGTCAGCCCCAGGCTCAACCTCTTCCTTTACCCGAGCTTGGGACCCGTAGAAGACACATAGGAGGCTCCAGGTGGAGCTGGTACAAATATAGACCCTTTCCTTTTTCCTGAAAGTTACTTTTAGTTCACTAAAGTAATTAAGCAAATACTCAACTTAGCCACTACGTTGCTCTACCCGTGTACTTGTAGAATTAAATTTTACCTTTGGAACCTGCTTTCCAGGCGGTGACCTTGGTTTATTAGTTGATTATTATAGGAAACAAATGACATTGATTACGTTAGTGCCATAAAAATCTCTTTATAAAACTTAGCATAACTGGGTGAGCCTTTATTTTCAAAAAGACAAACGATATTTGAAATTAGGCAAAAAATTAACAAGCCAAATAATGTAAAATTTATTGGGGTCAGACATTTTATATGAATTTATATCTTTTTGGGATATTTATGTTTGAATTGCTCCAAATCTATCACGTAAATGCCTTTGCATACTCCATTCCTCGTATAATGGAATGCGTTTTCAATATCTAATATAAATAGTGAAAATGAGCCAAATAATATCATCTGGTAGAATATGTCAAGTTTTTATCGCTCGTGTACTTTTGTTGTACTATTTATTGTTGGTCTTCCTGCCAAAAATTATTGTGCAGAATTCTGTCAACTTCTGATGTGGCATTTTCCAGATTAAAGTAGATTTAGCCAGTTGATAGTGCTTATCTAGTCTGAATACCTCTCAGACAGCTCTAGGTTTACTTGCAGAATTATACATAATTTCCAACGCTTTTGTTGAAAAATATTAGTTCAGTAATAACAATCCAGGTTTCTTTATTTGTTATGTTAAGTCGTTGTGTCTCAACAGATCTTTCCATAATTGAAATTTTATCTAGCGATTTTAACGATTAATTATTAATCTAAGGACAGTATTCAGACTATACGCAAAGCAGCACTTTGAAGAGAATTTGTATCAAGGCCGTTAATCATCATGTCTGATAGTAAATCGTGACTCTGAATTGGTCATTTTTTCAAATTTCTTCATTTGAAAGTTGATATCTTATTTTCAAAAGTCCTTTTTGTAGCAAAATTTATAATTTTTTTTTGTAAATGTTTGGATGGAAAATTAAATTGCAAAGTAAGTAAAAATACATTATGATTTGACCCACATTGTATACTTGCATATCCGTACAAAATGAATGCTCTCAGAAAACACATTCATTATGCCATGTAGGTCATAATTAACTTGATTTCTTCGTAAAGACTGGAAGAAAATATTATAAATTATGGTGTTCCTTAGGGTTTTTTGAATGGTTGTTTTTTACAAAAATAATCTGACTGCTTCATACAATGAAATATTTTAGGGACAATTAATATCCTTATACAAGCCAGCATTACATTTTTTCAGAACTGGACAATGACAGATGGAATCATTACCAATCCTTGCATTAATATCCGATCTAGCAAGAATTTTAAACTTTGGATGACATTTTTCAACTCTTAGTATAGCTTTTTTAGGGATAGAAAGGAATATCTTGGAGGCTGAAATGGCAGGGAAAAGGGCAAGAGGAAGACAAAGACTGAAGATGCTAAATTGCATGATGGAAAGTTTGAGAGTTAAGCATGGAAAACAATTGGGCAAGGTTGCAATAGATAAGAAATGATGGCGAGAGAAAGCACCGCCATGATTTGTCTACGGTATTTGATGCCAAGACATCAGAATAATAATAATATAGCTTTGGAAAGAGTGTAAAAATGATTGATTATGTAGATTCAGGACAATTTTTTGGAATGTTATGCTAAACATAAGAAGCTTAGGAAATATGTAAACCAGAAGTTTCAGTTACATGATTTTCGCGCCATATGTCTGAAAGAGTCGGATTTGTGAAGACAACGTATTTTTCTGCTTTTGAATATCTGATCCCGTACGTTACTCATTACTCCAAATCATGTGACCTACTAAAAACCAAATAAATGCACACATCAGCTTAAATGTGTACAGGTTTTTTGTGTAGATAAGTCAATTGTATTCTGGGAAAGAAATTGAAGAGGAGACAGTGTTAGTGTTTTTCTAGTGGGTTCCGCAACATATCGGTAACTGCTTTGATTTCTCTTACTACAAATTGTCATCAACCAAAGTGCATTAAAACTATATGACAGTTAAAATATGAGATGATTTGGGTTATTTTTTGAAAAAAATATTAGGACTTTAACATGAACAATGAGATGTTTTGACGTATACTAGAGAGGCATATGCCTCCTTGCAGTTATGTCAATTGCTGGGGGTAAAGGGTGGACCTTAAGTGCGTATTACGCATGAAAAAAGAGTGTAAATTATTATAATAGAATCTTCTACAAATTTTGCATGAATATTATATCAAAGAAACTTCCAGTTTCCCTTGTTTTAGAGAAATATATTAGTCCATTGGAAGAACAGAAGGACATCATAATGTACAATTACTTTTAGTTCGTAAAAATTCACTAGCATTTCATTAATATAAAGTAACATGTCTAGAATATATTAATTAATGTTATTTGAATTAATATGTTAATAGGATAATAGTTTAACATTCTTTCTTATCTTTACGATTTCAACTGTTGTTTACAAGCCCTTGAAGAAATATTCTAATCAGAAATTCTGTTTAGATAGCCGTGTCTAATTTTACCATGACATCGTTCCAAGTTCAAATATTGATTTGAAATCCTTTTAAACCCGATTTCTCAAAACAAATATTTAATCTTTAAAATCACGTGATACATCAGTAGCCTGCTTCAAATAAGAACATGGTAGTCGTTAGATGGCAAAAAAGCAGAGGAAAACAAAGATTAATATACTTAGGAAGTCTCAAGTGCCATATAAAAAAGTGTACATCAGCAAATGAGAAAGAAAAGGTAAAAGCTGGAGATCTGCTACATATGATGAGAAAAAGGAATCTGTGGAGAACCATGATCGTCAACGTCTGGAATGAATATGGCACCCTGACAAAGAGAGAGAGAGAGAAAGAGAGAGAGAGAGAGAGAGAGAGAGAGAGAGAGAGAGAGAGAGAGGGTGGGGGGAAAGATATACCAATAAAAACTGTGTTTTTAATTATTTTCCTACAACATAGCTTCAGAGAGATCAGATTTCAGTAGTTTCTTTAAAAATTCACACAATCCAGCAATAATGTTCAAATGCATGGATCTAATTTCGATTTTTTTGGAGATAATACAATCCCCTAACACTTTTTCCAGAAATTCACACTTCTGTTTGACAACTGATACTTAAAAAATCAATTTTGAAGTTTTATCTCAAGACCACAGTCGAGAAGCAAAGAGTAGACACTTAGACCATTCTGATATTTATTATGGCCAACGTCATGCTAGATATGCTGCCTTAATTTTTCCACAATGTCCTTTGAAAATGAACAAGTTACATTTCAGTTGTTTTTGAGATTATATTTCAAGTAGAGTAGTAAAGATAGTACCAACGTTTTGAAATTTTACTTTCTCTTTTTGTTGTATTTTGAACTACAGCAGACAGACTCAAATGTTCTAATAAATTATCCTAAATTGAAAAGGTGCATCTGACGAAAATCTTTACATAGCACATGTTTCAAATTAATTTCAATTCCAGTCCTGTCTATCTTTTTTAGGGTTTCATTGAAATTGTATTAAAGTTAACACCTGAGAAAGTATTGGTTCAATTTCATGGTATGCGATCAGCATTCGTTCATTGCTGGAATGAGCACAGTGTCAATCCCCTGAGTTAAAGGGTTTTGTTTCAACACTCATTTTGAGTATTATCAGCTGTTAGTTGTTTAAAAAATTATCCATATTTAATTAATGTTAGTATTATTGTCACTATTAGTATTGGTATTAATTTGAATAACTTAAACAAAAGTTGTTACAGACTCGACCCCATGCTCTTTTTAAAAAAGTGGAAAAAAGAGACGACTCTTCATTATGTAATGTTCCTTTGACGAGAAGAAGACATGAAATATAAGTTGAAATATTACTAGCAAGCATTGAATTTCATTTAAAACAGGAAAATTTTCGTTAATTTTTGAGTCCAGGAAATACAAAGTAAAGGTAATTGTAAATATTTAGATATCTAGAAAAATGTTGAAGAAGATTGCATTAATGGTTTTTAAATATTTTTGGCAAAGATTAAAATATTCCAAATTTACAATTTTAAAAAAATGCCTAAATTTCACACTTTTATATAGTTGGCGGATAATTTATACTTAACGGGGCAATTAAGTTAACTGTCTAAAGGTTGGTAGTATGAAAAGGGATAAACATTTGGACTGTATAAACCTTGAAAGAGTCTACCTGTAGTACGCAGCTTGCGATAGGATTCTGTTGCTCCTTAAATTTTAGACCAAACGTCTTAGCTTCCGGTTTTACTGTGACATCTATTGGATACTAAAAACAATAGTTTTTTCATCCTCACTTGATAAATCTACAAATCATAATTGGGGATCCAGTTCACATTTCTTTTGTAAGGAGTGGTAAGTGGTATACTCGGCTGGCAAGAATTTCTAAATAGCCTTTCTTTAATCTACCCAGCTACTCAACAATACTCATCCAGGTCTTTGCACTGAAAAGGAAGCAAACGTTGTCAAGGTCGAACAACTTGGGACATTGTTAGTAAGGTATACTATAATAGTTCAGGTAACTGAATTATTGGTTGGCAAGTACTTAGCTTCTCCTTTCGGCTACAATATAAAACCATGGATGTTCAGAAAAAAAAGCGTAAGTAGCCACTGAATGGATTGATTCTCTTATAAAAGAACAACTTTTGAACTCAAAGCTGGATTTCCATACAAAATTCGTGGCTTATTTCTTGTCGAAGAAAATTATTTTTCGGTTAGTTGAATTTTATACTCACTGGAAGAGAATTGTTGAAAAATGAAAAGGCTATACTTTTTTTGAATAAGTTTTAAAAAACATTTTTGCAATTTTCTAAGAAGAACTTAAAAATATTCCAGCCTGAGTTATGTGAGCTATGTTATGTAAGAATAATGTCAGATGTATTATTTTCGAATTTCTGTTTTAGCAGAATTGGTTTTTTTTCACTGGACGACCATCGTGAACTCATTTCACATGCACTGAAAGGCTTTGTTGATTCTTAAATGTTTTCTCGCTAATTGCGGAATTCAGTGGTGCGTCCAAAATCTTTAGGCAGTTTTCAACTGGCAGCTGATACTCATCCCTGTTCCTTAATTCATCCAGAAGCGAATGTAAATTCGTGTCAAACCTAGAACTTAGAATTTTCAAAAAAGGGGTGGGCTCTTTTGCCCTCGGTCAGAGATTTTAGAACAAAAGGGACTATTATTGAAAACATGTCGGAAGTAACTTATCTAGCTAACAACATACAACTTGTAGCAGACACTTGTATTTGAAAAGATTTTCATTAAAAGTTAAAGAAGATTTCAATCCAACAAAAATTATTATCTAAAAATATACTAGACCTATACTAGAAATTATGTTTTGGAATGTCAGCGGAAGGGTACTTTTATCATTTACTCGAAATTACGATATATTTCCCCTTTTTATATAGGACTATACCAGCCGGGAGTTTTCCAGTTTAAATTCCAATGACATTTCTCCGTTTACTTGTTCACTTCTATCTACGATAATTTTTGTACGTGCAAAAATTGCTAATGTTCTCTTGGGTTTTTTCCACATTTCGTCACTTGTATGTTTTCTCTCTTTCTTATCTCTGAAAAATCCACATGTATACAATGATAGCTTTTTAATTCGAATCTTACGAGGTAGAGAATTAGAACGTATGTTCGAAGTAAGAAATTCGAATTAAATTATTCGAATTGGTTATATAAAACGGCTTTTATTAGAAGCTTGCAAAACAAATGAACTCCCTGGCTAAAGATTTTTTACAAACTATCGAGTTATATTATGCCCTTGGCCAGAAAATAAGGTTTTATTCCGTGCCCAATATGTAATCTGTCAACAAGTAAAAATAGCATAAATGAATATTGTAATGTAAGAATATTTTCGTCTCAAAGTTACTGCTCTATTAAGAATATTAAGACTGAAGCCAAAAAAATGTTATGTTTATGAAAAAGCAACTTGCACTTCTTCTTTTCATATTTTTGTTTTCCTATAATAACGAAACAGGTAAAAAACCAGGCAGACAATGTGCAGAAAAGAAATATAGTTTTAACATTTCCCTCGCAGTTAATTCTTTCAGTAAAACAGTGGCAATATGCAGTGCTGAGATATTAGCTTGCTGTGTACTCTTTTACATGATCGCTATTTCGAAAAGTACCTTCATTGGGGTTACCAAATTAGCAAAAATTTCAAATATTGCTAATTCATTTCCAGAGTATCCGTGTAAAAGTTGAAAGGATTTTGCTTGAGATACCCGAAACAAAGTATTCTCTGGACGACTGTTTTTATTCATTACGGTGTATATCCTATAATAAAGTCCAGTGCTCTTTTTTGCTTCAGCAGAAATTGTGGTTGTAGAGAAGTCACCCTTTAAACGTTTTAGTGAAAGCTAATTTTCAGTTTGTGTTAAATTAGGTCATATTAGAAGAAGGTGTTGAATACATAATTAATTTGAATATCAATCTTCATTTGTCCCTTTTTCCTTCTTTAAAAGTGACATTTTAAGTGATAGGTTAATGACATCTGGCCCCAAAAAACAATGAATGAAATATCCTTTATTACCAAAGTGTAACAAATGCAACTTCGAATGCTGTAAATTAATATATTGTAACAGGTATCTTTTACATCTGGCTTTTTTTTTTCTGTGGGTCACCTTTGTTCTTCACTAATCTGTACGTATTGTGCACTTGTAAAAAAAGTAATGTTAATTCCAGGTGTGCAGTTAATGAAATGAAGGACTTAGCCTAATTTTTATACTGTATGCTTCTAGTGTAGCTTTTGGTCTAAGATCAACCTAAGGGTATCTCCCTTCCCGACTGAATGTAGATTTTAAGGACAGTACCGGTTTGATCTTGGTATTCTATCATAAACACTTGCTCTGTTATACCCACTCTAGGTAAAGCCTTTATCACTATGGGTCAATATACAAAACCAAAATGGCTGATAATTTCAGAGACAAAAAGATACAGTGGAAATACTACAGTGAGATGCTAACTTGTTACTGAAGTATTTTCCTATCTCGTTCCCAAAGGTACACCTTATCAGATTAACGTTAATTTCACTTGATATTTGCTTTTAGGGATGCTCTCTAGTGGCAATGAAAATGATGATGCAAGGAACATAAGGGGTATTTCAGTTGACCTGACCACAATTTCTGAGGAAAAAGTGTGTGTTAAAATTGCAGCAATTAGGAGAAACTTTTGTTCCTACATACGTCCCTTGTCATCCTATCATCCGCAGTGTTGTGATACAGCAGTGTAAACATCACTTTTTGAATACACGCTGTCTATACCTCGAGTAAGAGTTGATTTTATGAAACGAACTATTGACAAAGGGGATATGGAAAGTGAATGGAATATTGATAAAAACCTAATTATCAATGAATGCAAGAGCAGAGAAACCAATGGCATTGGAAATATATGTGAGTTTTTGCTGACAAATTATGAACTAGCTATTCCTGTTTTTATACTGGTACATAAAAATCTGCAAACACGTGGTTATCTTTTAACAATAGTTAAATGCTTCTCTTCCTTCATGGCTTATATTGGTGTTTAAAGAAGACGATGTAGCACACCTTTTCGTGAATGGCTCTTGGCTCGTTTTTCTTTGATAAAAATCTAACTCGCAAGATATCTAGGAGATATTTTCCAATGAGTGAGTTCGATAACCTTGTAGTCGTCTCCCTTTGTTTTTGTGTAATAATTGACACTTCTTTGTAGGCTTGTCACAAAGAAACACTCCTCTTGGTGCTATGTATTAGATTCCTTGTTTATAAGCTGCTTCCTCCCCTCCGCCCCCATCCTACCGAAGTGTAGTTCTGGCTGGATTTCGCCCACCCATGCTGAGATCTGCAGCTATGCGACTGGCTAAAACTGGAAGTTTGCGATCATTCATGGACATTTGAGGTATCAATTAAAAATTTATGACAATCTTACTGACTGAAGGATTGAAGATTTTCTTACGTATAACTACGATAGGCCTATAGAGATGAAAATCTTCAGTGCTTTAATCAGTTAGAATTGCTTGATGCAACTGTTCTGAATAATGGGGAAAATGAGCATAACTGAAGCTTGGTCTTTCTCTCTCTCTCTCTCTCCCTCTCTCTCTCTCTCTCTCTCTCTCTCTCTCTCTCTCTCTCATGAATGTGCATGTGTGTGGGTGATCGCAGATTCACATTCGCACGCAGTTTATTATCCAAATTTTTGTGTTTCAAAGTCCCAAAATTACAGATGAATTGGCTTGGAAGGAGTTAAATAAATATATTCTATGTTGTCATTGGTGTTATAAGGGAGTGAGAAATTCATTTACAATAGGCAACTTTGGAGACTTAAATTTTGTAGGTAAATTGTTTGTTTGTTCTTTAATTTTTTTTTGTTTAAAACATTCTTGCCACTAGGATATTAGTATTTTCGTTTGTCATCTGCCTTTTTCAGTACTGCAATTGTTTTTCTGTTCTGTCTATTACGCATCGTCGAGTCTATTACACTATTTTTAAGTAGGCTACCTGTTTTGTACATTAAAAAATTTAAAACTTTTATATTAGTCATAGGTAATAATCATTTACAAACTTTATTGATACCAATAGAGTGATAATATTGCATCTGCTAGGAAGGGAGCGAAAGAGGCCGTCATTTCCAACCCTTGTCAAAATATGACCTTGGGAAACATCAAATTTTATTCTCATTTATTTCCCAAATACAGCATACACGCAACCTATGAAACCCAGGGTAACTACAGTTTTGACCAAGTACAAGGAGTTTTGCCCTCCTCAGTTGTTTCGATAGAACGTTCCAATTACTACTTTGCTCCACTTAAAAGTAAACCCCTATTATCCATCGATGTAGAGCCATATATTTTATGCCTTGAAGCAATTTCCTCTGGGTAACTGAAACTCTGCCTGACGCCTTTGCTGCTGACAATAATCAGTAAATTTAGCATTCATGAGATTAAAATTGCCAAGCAACCTTGGAAAACTAAATAGGACGAGTCGTGGCAGGGACATGCAGATTGCAAACTAATCATTCCTGGTAAAACCCAGTGTTTTAAAAGAAATGATATAGAAAGAAAGTTGCTGTGTTTTTCTCCCTAAAAAGCGGGATTGTTCAAAGTGTATTATTTGTCATTAGTAAAAGTAACAAATTAACCTCAGAAGCCAATGTGGTCTCCACTAAAAAGCAGAGGTTGAAAGCATTCTCTATGAACAGTTAAGAAAACATGGCGTGGCTAGGTGTTAAAGAGCTTTTCCCTTCGGTATCTTTTCTTCAAATTTTAAAAGAAAGCATAGATATTTTTTAAGAAAACAATTTTCACTGAATCTTTGCCTAGTATTTGATGGGTAGGTAGATTGCTCGAAAAGAGAACAGTACCAAACATCCTGGACCACATAAAGTTTTATATAGATTTTTAGGCATTTCGAAACTTTTTAAGTTCCTCTTACAGAATATCAATAAATCAAGGTAGTCTCGAAACAATGTAGAGCAGGCTAATCGAATGCCTTTATTATTGTTTTTAAGATTGACAGCCTTCCATCTGATTTAGTTCCTACTTGACCTGAATTACTGACTTGCTATCTTTGAAATTTGTGTGGTTTTCCCTCTCATTAAATCCCACACTCTTATTTCTTCTATTGTTAGTGTATGTCTACGGGAGCCTTATCTGATGTTATTTTCTTTCAATTTCTGGTTTTAAATTTTCATTGATTTCTATTTTCAAAATATCCGCCTTATCTGATATTATTTTCTTTCAATTTCTGATTTTAAATCTTCGTTGATTTCTATTTTCAAAATATTCGTATAATCATGATATACCCTGACAAAAGATACAACTTTATACTCACACAATTCTTGTTCTGAAGAACTTATTAACAGTCACAAATAAGAAAGACAAATGTGTATCCATTTTGGATGGATCGATTTTTCGGCTTTGTGATAAACGGTTACACCAAGCCTTGTTATTTATACAGTGTTTTGAAGAAATTTAATGTTTAACCTAGGATTCAATACCACAATCGTATTTCGAGTCTAACGATTGCTACACGATTACAATAATTGAATTTTGTGTTGTCTTCATTGTTTTCACTATTTTTACGTTCTGTTCATTCCAAAAGAGAGCAAGAGGTCACCAACAAAATGAAAGCTCCTTGATCAGAGAGAACTCTGCCTGTCATACATTTGATGGGTGAACGCTGTGGTATTTAGCAATGCAGGTGAGTTCATTTTATTCTATCTAGCTGTAACCATAATTGTTTGGTGTGGTCAACAAAATTGTTTACAACTACAGAATTTTACTGACCAGCTTGTGGTTCTTGTAGCTGTCGAAAGGATGTGTTCCTCGACAACACAATTGCATTTGTTTTAACTTTGAAAAAATCTTAAAAATTACTACTTTTCAAATATACTTCTGGTTAGCCAGCTTCATTGCCGCCTTAGTACAAGTACATTTAAGAAGTCAATTTTAATGGGGGGAAACGCAAAGGCGGCTACGTGCAACTATCCGTTAATTAAAATGCCCAGCAATCAGACCGCTACTGTATAAAACAAAATACGGTTAGCGGAAAGTATATAGCATTAATCATCCACTTAATATCTCCAAATATGGTTCATTAATTATAAAATATTGTCTTTGCATTTATACATTCCTCATCAACAAGTATTTTTTCATACAAATGCTATGTCAAGAACTGTTATATGTCTATATATATATATATATATATATATATATATATATATATATATAGACAATTAAATTTCTGTTGTTGAAGAACTGGTGGGGTGAAGAATAGTAATCAAGCAAGTCGTCTGATCTCTTTTCACAGCTTCTCCAACTATCTGATTCTTTAAGTCCATAGGATTAAATCCATTACAGATTTGCTGTGAAGCGGTGTACTTTTTTCTCTTAAGTTATAGAAGACAATTCAAGTACTTCTGAAAGAGGAAGGCAAAAAATTCCCTGTACTAGCTGACAATATTGTTTAGGACTTACAAAAAAATCTAACAGTTGTGTAATTGCTCTTCATTTTATCCAGTAAAAATATCGTAAACTACAAATCAGTATACCATCATCATCATTGTCACCTCATTAGTATTATCATCATCAATGTTAATTTTGTTTAGCAATGTCTTTCAATATGTATGAGGTATAGTTACACCAATGTACATTGGATCAAAAGTACCCGACATTCGGTGGAAATTACAGGAGAGTTCATGGTAACAATTAGGCCTCAAAATAGATAGCTTTTAATATTAAACAGGGATTCAAACCTCTTACAACCTTCCATGGCCCTGAGTTTCATTCGAGGATTGGCAACTGTCCTTGAGCAAGGACTTTCAATGTATAAGTGTAGAGCAAATTTTCACGTCAACAATAAAACAAATATTTAGTGTACCTCTATTTAAATTTCCTTTTCAATGATATGCAAAAATATGCCACCTTTAATATCAAGGATAACTTCAAACCCTCCCACCCTCTACCTACAAACGCACCTTAGATCCCAGGCTTTATAGCCCTTCCTGTTCTACAATATCCCTGTGAACGAAATTAAGAAAACTTTGGGTAAAAAAGAGCGTAATAGTTTCCTAGCCCAAATATGAAACACAAATTTGCATCCTGTTCTCCCTATCCAACCTCATGATCGATTACAGTTGAACCTCGATTCTCCGAACAAGAGGGGAGGGAAGCGATTTGTTCGGATAACTGGTTCTTCAGATAACTGATTATCGATAAACAAACGACACCTTACTCGATATACATACGTATATGTATTTACATTAGAACACAGTTTACTTAAATATTTACCCGGACCGGAAGATCTTGCTCGGAAAATCCGAAATTTGGATAATCGTTGTTCGAATAATCGAGCTTCAACTGTAAATTGCTGTAAATTTCTTTTCCATAACGGTACCCTTACCGTTCTGATTTGTGTTATTGTGACTGTCTTTTTCTCTTTTCATATCCCAGCTCTTATTTCGTTTCGATTCACTTGGAACTCTTTTGGTAGTCACTTGTTAGCCATTCTATTTTGACAGTAAAAATTCTTATTCTTATTCTTAAAAGCTGTATTCAAATTGAAGGCACACTAGTGATCAACTCATGTTCCTGTCTTCATCAACGTAAATATAGCAATTAAGTCATCTTCAAAATTTTCTGTCCTTGAAAATTTTCCGTCCAGGAAAACGGTGGGAAGTTAATTCTTTTGACGTCATTTTTAAAGTGGTGATTGGGGTTTGCCAAATAACTTTTGTCACTTTTTTCCCAAATAAAACTACCTTGTTCTTTTTGCAGGTATTTGTTCATCTGACTGAAAGAGACGTCAAAACAGCTGCTAAAATGAATGAAGAGCAAACAGAGATAGTCGATTTGTATTATATCCGTGAACAATTTGAAATCTTAGATTTTATGGTGGTAGCTTTTATAATTTTGAGTTGTTTGGTCTAAAACATGTCAAGTTGCCTTCACTCTTCTTTGCAAAGTTTCTTAGGAAGAGCAAGGCAGTATGAGTACAAGCAAAGTTTTCTGCCGATATTATTTCTTCTGATTCATATTGCCTTGAAATTGTTCATTCTGATAATTATCTGTTTTCTTGAGGCAGTGTGTTTAGCATTCCATACAAAAAGAACCAACTATTTTCACACTTTTCAACCTTTTTGTATTGTAGTCTCCTCTCTCTGATACTGCATTTTCAAACTCTGTCTGCTCTATTATCATCAAATTTCTTTGGTTATTTGTAAAAAAATTAGTGTTATCAATATAGACTACATCTTCAACATTGTTGGTTTTGGTAACTTTACAGTTGAGACGTTTCACAATTGACGATGTTTCTTTGCTTACTTTTTATTCTTTACAAAATTCTCGCTGTTTTATCTGGTCCAAGAGGGGTAATAGCAAAGTCGAAGGACTGAAAAGATGGGCAACATTTTTCTGTGCTGAGAAAATTTGCATGACAAAATGCCTGAGTTCTCACTCTGGGTCATCCCCAATAGGAGTTATTTTGATTGCCGGGGAATTCTCTCTTTTCTTTCTCTTCATGTATGACCTGATGACTTATATAAATATTATCTACCATGCCTTCTTTTTATTACTCCAGTGTATTCTAGTAAACTAACAAATAAACCTCAAGAAAATTGAGGAGTTGGTAATGAACAAATTCTTTTCCCTTTATACTTTACATAAAATGCCAAAATGTTTCTCGTCATGGGGTTTCAGCATGTAACAGTTGTAATGTGTTCTTAATCGTTTTCTTAGTTAGGCATAAGCTTAGAGTTATTCACTGTCTTGATGACTCTACTAATTTGTATGTATTTTTTACCCCAGAAAATGCTAAAATTCCAGAAAATTCTTACATTTACAGAGCCAAAATACGGAAACGTCATGTTAGAAGAACTATCAAAGATATGATTACCTAATAACTGTAAAACAAACTGCATTTGTTTAAAATATTAAGTATATAGCTGTAATAAAAACTCTAAGAGTTTGAAAACGAAAAGTGATTACCTACCTATATGCTGGTTCCAAATTTTATGGTGGGTATACTTTATCTGTGAATGGCTTATCTACTGGAAGTTATACGTGTTAGCCAGTAATTTTCAACAGAAGAATCTGTTTTTCTGCTGGGCTTTGCAGTTTTTATTATCTTTAAATCAATTGAACATATTCTATTGATACAGCTCTTAAGAGTTTATTTTAACAGACGAAAATGTTTGTCACAGGCTCTTTGTCGACCAAGACAAAACTGACGAACTTCCGTTTAAAATATCTCTTCTTGAGACTATCTTCGCCTTGGCGGTCAGATATGAAAAAGATATGATTTGAAAGGTCAGATATGAAAGATATGATAGATATGATAGATATGATATGATATGAAAAGTAAAAAATCGCCCTAACTTATACAATACAAAGGCTATTTTTAGATATTATTCTGACGTCAAGAAATAAACAAGGTATTACGCAGATCACATGGTAAGTGTCCAAATTAAAATGTTACTAGGGTCCAGTGTCCAAGTGCCTATATTAGGTAATGTCCAATACTGTCCAAGTGATGACGCTCACTTCAACATTCCGACACATTAAATATAGAAAACATGAATGGCTCTATTTTTGAGGATTTAAAAACACAGTCTACCTCGAACTCTGATCGAGAATTTTCTTTAAAGTATTGTAAGCTGCTGACAAAAAGCAAAAGTTACTGAAAGATAGAGGGGACTAAAAATTAAGAGAAGCAGATGGTGCACACAACGTAATAGCCTATCACAAGGAAATGTTTTATCACCTCTCCTCTTTAACACCTACACAAATGATTTACTATTACCAAGTGAATGCAGGCGTTTCATCTATGCAGATGACGCTTGTATAACAACTCAACAGTGGTCCTTCACTAAGATCGAAAACACCCTGAACCAGCTTACTGCTTATTACGAGTCCAACGTCTTGAAGCCAAACCCAGCTAATACCCAAGTTTGTGCTTTTCACCTGAAAAATCAAGAGGCAAAGCGCACTCTCAGTATTACATGGAACCAACAACCACGGGAGCACTATCCACATCCCAAAAATTTGGGCGTCACCCTGGATCGAACACTCTCTTTCAAATCACACTGCTCTGAGGTTAAGCCAAAGATCGCCACAAGGAATAATCTCTTGCACAAGTTGGCAACCTTGCGCAACAGAAAAAATGCTCAAATGCTCTAATTAACATTCGGACAATTCTCTTTCTGTAGTGAGCCTTTAGACGTCTTAGAAGCCCTGGTCCATTGGTTAAAAACTAAATGCACAGATCCCAAGATTTCAGGTAAACTTCTGAACGATTTAATGATCCTGTGGTGGCAAAATTGGGACTCAGGCAAATGGATTAACAGACACACAAAGAGAAAGAGATGAGTTTGTTAAAAAAATGCCAGATTTTCCCATCAATACCATATTTCCTAACCAGACTAAACATCGAAAACACAAGAATTGATAGGACAGAAATCATCCATTTACAACGTCAATTGAAGAGGTGGAAGACCAGTACTTCCCCCCTCCAATAAGATATATTTTCTGTTTGTAGAAAGGAGGAAAGTGCTTAGCTGTTATGGACTGGACTAGCCTAGCCGATTTATTTGCTGTTTAAATCAAGAAAAATTGGAAGAAAACTGAAATATACAACTTTGAGAAAAGTAGCTTTGCAATATATCAGTATGTATGTAGGTATGAACACAAAGTGCATTATACAAGTCTAGCCTCCAGACAGACACAAACCGGTTTCAAACAATTTTTGGTCTCTTCAGTGAGCCTAGGAGATCGAAATTCTCAAAAGAGAAAAGAAGGACTGAGATATTGTATTGTGATAGTATATTGTATGAGTCCTTTTATGACCAGGTCGAATTGTGATAAATAGCCTGTTTGTTGGCCATTCATTTTGGTTTTTTCTATTCTTGATTTCTGTAATTTTTGACGTATTTATGTGGACATGGTGTCCGCTGTGATATCAAATGCCGATAACAGATAAATCTACTGATCATGTAATAGCTAAAACACTGGCTTAAATTGTAATAACAAGTGATGTAATGTAAATATTTTAGGATATGTGCTTAAGTGATAAGGAGAACGTTTGTAACCTTGAAGTTGAGATGAATATGACTGACTTAAAAATATACAGACGTGCTGTATTAAATTACATATGTAACAAGGATAAAGTAAAACGTTCTCAATATTACCAGTGTAGAACATTCTGGACGACGTAAATCCCGACCGATCTCTTTCTTAAGAAATATTTCAAATGTATATCATATTCCCAGCCTATCTTCACCCGGGTATTACATTATTTTCCTTTAACTCGAGAAACAATAGGACTAAAGAAGTAAAAAGTTACCATGAGGATAAAAAACGAGGAACTTTGTGCCTCCATTTGCGTTTTGAAATGAAATGGTCTGTCACCAAGACCAATTGAAGACAGAAGGCTGGGGTTGATACATGTTGAAATGGATGTGACTTGGCCTCTCTTGTTTTTATTGTGTTTATCACTCCAAATCGCCAAGACACTTTTAACACTGCTAAGAATATTATCACGCCAATAATTTGAAACAACCAAGTCACATGAAGTCCGAGCGTGTGTTAACTTTATGTTAGCTGGAATATTTTGAAAAGAAGTTGATTCGGTTAAAATGCACTATTTTGAGTCCTGACTTAACGAAGTTTTTCAGGAGTTCAAACTGCATTTTTCTTAACTCTTCAAAGAGTTGAACCCCGTTCCCATTCAGATTATTTTAAACAGCACATCACTGATCCAATTGAACCACCACTAATTTATTGATGAAAATCTTACAAAGCATTTTTCCTCATAAGTTCACCAGTTAGCAAAGTTCCCTCTTTACCTACTTAAATTCACAAGGTCATCTAATTTGATTTCACCTGTGGCATTAGTGTAAAGAATGAGGCGAGATTCTAAATTTTTATGAAAGCAACATAAGATACACACTGTCCCCTCCAAGTTCTTTCTGAATTTCGATGGAACACGACGTTTCGGCAGACATAGCTGAAACATCGTGCTCCGAAATACTCACAAGAATTAAAATATACCCCAAACGACCATGGTTCTGTTTACTTTAATTTTGGTTAGCCCTGTTACAAAACTAATTAAGAGAAATCGTCTTCTTCAAATTTACAAACATATTGTTGAAATATATTATTTCTTCTTTGATTCCAGGAATTCTTGTCTTTGTGATGTCTTTTTTCCCTAATATTTTTTGGGTGTAACAACATGTGCGTCAGGCAGACAGGTAATGCGGGAACAGGAAAAGCTTTTCTTAGTAATATCTTCCTGTCGTCCTTTTGTTATGTTAATAAGATCTGCATAATTAATGAGTGTTGTGGTGAAGACTGAGGAGATTGATGTTCTGTATTTTATACATCCTTCATAATTATGCTGCAGGTGACTGCAGAGGAGTCGATCTGTTAACGCCGTTCAATTTTTCTTCCTAATGTTCGCCTGTTGAAGGTCTGCTTCAAAGTGATTTGTTGTTACTAGAAATAAGACCTGAACTTTGTTTAAACAGAAAAAAAGAAAGTTAAAAGAGAAAAATTTATCTGGAGTGTCATAGTCACATCTGTTAACATTTCGTTTTTATCACATTTATCAAGCTGTTACTGATCAAGAGTGGCATAAATCGTTATGGTATACGGTATCACAACTTTTGTTTATAAATGAAACAAGACTTTGTTACTTTAATTATCTAGAAAATATTGTCAGCATGGGTGCAGGACATGTTTCAAGTTACCGTACACTGTCTATAGCTGTTATAATTCTTTTCTTAGCTGTTTTAAATACTGAAGGTGAAGAAGCAATGACAAAATTCAAACATCACAATTATGATCAGATGGTGGCGTTTATGGATGACATCGTACAGAAGTGCCCGTCAATAACAAGAAAATACTCCGTTGGAAAGTCAATTTTAGGAAGAGACCTAGTTGTCATTGAAATATCAGATAATCCTGGAAAGCATGAAGCACTAGAACCAAACTTTAAATATGTTGGTAATATGCATGGTAACGAAGTAGTTGGTCGGGAAATGTTATTGTATTTGCTTGATTACCTTTGTGAAGGATACAGAAAAGAGGACAGAGCAGTGAAAAAATTTGTTGATTCCACCCGAATTCATATTATGCCGTCAATGAATCCTGATGGCTATGAGGAGGCTGTTATGGACTGCAATGGTGTGACAGGACGGGGGAATCATAACAAAAGTGATTTGAACAGGTAAATTTTTCATGTTCTCTTTTAAGACAGCTTAGTGTAGTTTTTTGAAATGTTGGATGTCATCCTTGACCACACAAAAAGTAAAACTTGGTTTAGGTGTAGGCTATACGCTTTATGGACCTGGCTTAATTTTCAGGAACAGAGTGAAAAAGATATCTTGATGTTGATGAGGATTCGGTACACTTCAAAGGAAACTGTTTGGAAATGAGGAATGAGAAAATATTGAAGATTTCTTTGGTGTTACCAAGGCAAAGCGTAAATAAAACACAGCATGTTAAAATTGGTATTATCGAACTTTACTACCTTCGAGTGATTTAATTTCCTTGATTCACAACCATAAAGTAACATGCTTTCGACACACTTTTGAATTCACCAGTCTTAGTTAACTTCTTCAGCAGAGATCTTCAGACAATTTTAAAAGGAAGAGATTTAATGTGGTTGACTGTCATTTTTATATCCTGTTTAGAATCCGTTTGCCAAACAAGATAGTTAAAAGTCGGAAACTAATATATACTATAGTACCATCAGATTCATACAAATTCCGTTGACCCCAATTTTAGTACAAGTCATGCAATATATAGGGTATGTCTTTTGAAAACGTCAAATTTCTTTCTCCTCACCAAGTTCTTTAACAAGCAATTTCCCATTGTAAGTTACCGTCATCACGTGTAGTTTAACTTCAGTTTTCCATATTATTAATTGAATAAATTTGCGTAGTAGCCGTCTTCCACTGCACTACTATTTGTAAGAGTATTAACTATTGTCTACAACCCAGCATCATTTTGCAATGTCAAGAACCAGTAAGCTATTTACTAAGATATGTGATTTTATGATCACATACTGGATCTTTCATTGATGGTACCCCTGGTAAACAACAGGCCCATTTTTGTCTTTCATAGATTCCCATCTATGAAAGAACCGAGATGAAGCAACAGATCAAGAATAAGGGTGTACACAGAAAGCACGACAACATAAAATGCAAGATATATGGATCGCCCTTCAGGACCCTTTGTGGGAAGGCCCTCCCCATTAGGTTTGTCAACAGCCAATGCTCAAGCATCTCGAGAGCACCTGTCCTGCATGGTTGGACCCTATAGCTGAAGACCTGACCAAGGAGGGAGCAGAGCTCTACACGTGACCTTAGCCAAAAGCCCGAAGACCGCACACTGCACTTATCATCTGCCTATTAAGCTGCTGCCATTTTGATGATTTTTATTAGTGTTGCTTGGCTTCCAGATTAAATTCCACAACCAGCACCAGCAGCTTAGCACATTGCACTGATGCATTGTAAACATCAATCAATGCATAGATTTCTCAAATAAAATCAAAGATCTGTTACAACACAATGTTTCTACATGGAATGATCATTAATTACTTCACATTTTTATCCCTAACTGGATTCATCATTGTGCCATCACATCTGAAATGACAGCTAACAATATTTATTATATTGACATTAAGAAAAGTGTGATACATTTTGCAATGGCATAGGACTTGACACAGATAGTGGGCTTTCAAACTTCTTTCACAGCAGGAATTATCATGATTGTTTTCTGCTTTATCTTTTTCTGAATGTCAAACCAAATATGTGCATGGTTATTTTTTCCCCTTTTAACAAGGACCTGCCATATTGTCACAAATATAAAATATATAGATCTGTTGACTTTCCTTTGACATCACAAAGGGATTTTATACTTTCTATGAATTCATATTACTGTAAGGCAGAATGATATAGTTTTATTGTTTTATTATGTTGCCTCACTTTACCATGAAAGTCAGCTTAAGCTGTTTTACAGCCTTGTGAATTTATTTATGTAAGTATAAATGCTTTATTCCCAATGGATTTCAGTAAACCAAACTCCATCAATTGTTACAGGTAAGTCAGAAATACCTATAAGTTAAAAAGTCTACCAATATATGTGAGAAAATGACAAGGTCAGTAATCAGATCTTGTGAAATGAGGAAAAGGGAAGCCATTTCTTTTCATGGTTTTCAACAGTGGCAAAAAAAGAAAAGGCTTAGTTGCCTGTAAGAAGATTTGCAGAAAATTCTGCTTTAAGCAGATGTAAAATAGACCCTCTGAAAATTCAGCTTCGGTTATAGTGTGAGGGTTGCTGAGGATGGTTTGCCTTTGGAGAACTCCAATGTGAAATGTATTGTCTCACATCCATGGTTTTACACTTTGACCTGCAGAGCATTTCTATTT
Organism: Morbakka virulenta; assembly: GCA_003991215.1. Taxonomy (NCBI): domain Eukaryota; kingdom Metazoa; phylum Cnidaria; class Cubozoa; order Carybdeida; family Carukiidae; genus Morbakka; species Morbakka virulenta. The sequence continues at coordinate 2,352,648 of RDPX01000094.1, read as the reverse complement.
CTTTATGAACACTGGCAAAAATGCATTGTACCAGGTTATTATGTATGGTGATAGTAGATGGTACTTTTTGTTTTAGCTGTAATCATGCCATTTATTTGCAGTCTTGGCAGGTAATGGGTTTAGAGTTTATTGGAGCATTGTTTTTAATCTGATACTCAGGCAGAGTAAAAAAGACATTGTTTTTAATCTGATACTCAGGCAGAGTAAAAAAGACATTGTTTTTAATCTAATGCCCAGGCAGAGTACAAAATGACTTGTTACCCTGAACCCAAGAGTATTATGCTCCTGTGGCTTGTTTTTTGCATAACAGATGAAAATAGTCAATAAACCCTTGGTTAATAATACATCTTTATCCACTTTGAGAATTCATTACATCCCACAAGCCTTTATAATAAAAACTCTTGAGTTAGTTATTGTTACACCTGTGGATACTTTATATAGTCAATGAAGTATAACTGCTATACAGTGAAAATTTTTATAAGACAATATTCAAAAGAAGAAAACAAATATATATATGTAAGAAAAAAGAAATGAAATTGAATAAACATAGAATGAATAAGCATGTCAATTGCAAATAATGTAAGAGTAGGATAAGGAAAGAAGAATCAAACAACTTGAATCATCAGTTGATGACCACAACAGTCATTTTGGGGATTTAATATCAAAATGATAATATAGTTTTGGCACACAGGCAGATGTCACCTTCAAGGTGTTGTGTGATTATATTTTAATGTGGTCTCTGGAACATACTGAGAACAGAGTTCAATGAAATCATTTAGCTGACAAAGAGTATTTATTAATAATATTGGGTCTAATGATGTTCCTTGAAAGTTCTCATAGTGGACAGTCAGTAAAGTTTATTTGAATTATGGCAAGTGACAATGTTTTGCACTTCATGACTCAANTGTAAGAGTAGGATAAGGAAAGAAAGGTTGTTTAGAGCCTCAAGATCAGAACAGAAATAATGGCTTATTGATGGTAAATCAAACAACTTGAATCATCAGTTGATGACCACAACAGTCATTTTGGGGATTTATTATCAAAATGATAATATAGTTTTGGCACACAGGCAGATGTCACCTTCAAGGTGTTGTGTGATTATATTTTAATGTGGTCTCTGGAACATACTGAGAACAGAGTTCAATGAAATCATTTAGCTGACAAAGACTATTTATTAATAATATTGGGTCCAATGATGTTCCTTGAAAGTTCTCATAGTGGACAGTCAGTAAAGTTTATTTGAATTATGGCAAGTGACAATGTTTTGCACTTCATGACTCAACTTTTTTATCATCAACTGTTCTGTCCATTAACAAAAAACTACACCTTTGTAAAGTTTTGGCCAGGAAAAACAAGGTTGCAGTTTGTCACGACTATATTCAGACCTTCCTTGGGCAGGATGAAGTACTTACGAGGCAACCTGAGATCTTGAAGTGCTGGTTTGGCATTTGGCAAGGTTGCGTTTATCTCATGAAGGGCATAGCATCTTTAACCTTCACTGGCAACACTACTGGAGTTAATGTCTAAAAAAGTTGCTGAGATTTCAAGTCATTAAAATTTTATGTGGTTACCCTTGATCATTAAATTTGTTGGACATCTGCAACACTTTTTATGTTGTACTTCTACTATTTGACATAGTCTGTAGTTTGTTGACAGCAACTGAGATTTTTGTGCTGTTTTTGTGTATTCTGCTTAAGGTGACTTTTTGCATTCTAGAATCAGATTGCATAGTAATTAATCTTATTCCACTTGCTTTATATTTAACTCATCCCATGCCTATCAGTGCACTTTTCTCCCACAATGCCTGAGTCTTGCTAAAAAATACTTAGCTTAAATCACGTTTGTTAAGTTTTCTTTGACCAACCAAACAATTTCTTTCCTCATGTTGCTCCTCTTCACCCAAGGGCTCCATTCACAGCATTGCCTTTTTAAATACTGTAGCTTCATCCCATTACCCATTTTTTCTTTGTTGCACAAGATGTTTCTTACCATTTAACTGGCACAATTGACTAAACATCAAGTTATTAACCTGTATTATCAGATGTTTAGAACAGTATAAAGATTATTCACTGCTCCCAATAAGCACACTTTTTGTTGAGTACCAAAGTGAATATTCGAACTGATAGTGTTAAGGAAGTCCATGAAATTCTTAGTTATTCTGAGTGCACCAATTATTATTGGGATGATTTTAATCTTTCTGCGTTTCCAGATCCCACTGATCAAAAACTTCAAATTTTTGTACCTTTTGATCTTGAGTCCTCTTTCCTTAACTTTCATGTCAAAGGGGCAAGTGTATTATGTTCTAGCTTTTTGTCATTCTGTATAGTGAAGCCCCATACCAATTTAACATCATCATCTTCAACTACTGCTTCTGATCTATGCTCATACCACAATTCACAGTGGGAAAAGTTGTTAATTTGGCACAAGGCCCAGTGCAGTACCCTAGCAATGACATGCTTCCAGGTTTTGTAATGATTTTGGGAAAGAACATTGCACTCTGAGACAACATGAGAAATGGTTTCATCCCATTTGGCAAAAAACTCAACATAGTGGGCTGTTGGATGTTTTATTTATAGAAAATTGAATGTATCAAGTTCTTTTAGCCTGCTCACAAGGGGCAACTACTGGCCCTTAAATAGCTTTCATAAGGTCACCAGATTTTAACCAGCTCCCAGAATGTTTATCCCAAACTATAGTGGCTTTAAAGAACACTCTATGGAGGTTCTTCTGAAGAAGACAATGCTGATGTTCCTTAAGGATCTTCCTTTTTGGCATGCCCCCCTCAATTGCCCCTTCTCAGAGTACTGGTTCAAGCATTGGCTTGGGAGTTTCACATAGGTACTTGTTAAGACAGCTTTTCTCAATCAGAATACAGCCCTCCACACTAATGAGACCCCTACTTCCATTAGAGCATTTCAGGTGTAAGGTATCAATATCCCCTTTGCAATGGAACATACCATCATTTGTAAGTATCTTCCTGGTTTTTCTATCAAGCTCCATCATTTCATCCACCGCTGAATACCTCATAAGGGAGACCACTCTAGAGTTAATAGCTGTGATTGTGTTTGTACTATTTAGATCAGATTAAATTAGGTTTCTTAGTCTTTTCAAATATTTAGATTTGATGTTCTCTTTTACAAGGTCATCTTTAATTGAGTCTGCTTTGAGAACTCCTAAGTGCTTGTACCTGGCTTCTATGTCAATGCCCTTAATTACTTCCTCTGGTGGAATTTCCTTCCCTTCAGAACTAGAGAGCCTTACTTTTCTCATGACAAGAACCCNATTTTAACCAGCTCCCAGAATGTTTATCCCAAACTATAGTGGCTTTAAAGAACACTCTATGGAGGTTCTTCTGAAGAAGACAATGCTGATGTTCCTTAAGGATCTTCCTTTTTGGCATGCCCTCCTCAATTGCCCCTTCTCAGAGTACTGGTTCAAGCATTGGCTTGGGAGTTTCACATAGGTACTTGTTAAGACAGCTTTTCTCAATCAGAATACAGCCCTCCACACTAATGAGACCCCTACTTCCATTAGAGCATTTCAGGTGTAAGGTATCAATATCCCCTTTGCAATGGAACATACCATCATTTGTAAGTATCTTCCTGGTTTATTTTACATCTTTTGCATTCAAGGTGAATGTGGGGTCCATAAAGGTTGCTCTAAAATTGTAGGGAGCTTGAGGCATGTCGAAAATTTTGTTTCTCCTCAATATTCCAATCCTGTCCCTCAGTCTGCAGCACCAATATTCAAACTTGATGGTGTGGACCTTGAATGTGTTACAACATTCTGTTATCTGGGTGATGTCATTGGAGATTCTGGTGATTGTTCTGATGCTATCACTGTTCGAATAAAATCTGTGTGGTCTAAATTTCGAGAGCTTCTGCCAATCCTCACAAACAGAGGGATTTCCTTGAAGGCAAGTGGTTGTGTTTTTGTTACTGGTGTTAGAGGAGTTCTACTCCATGGGAGTGAGACCTAGCCTATGACTGTTGTAGATCTAAACAGACTGGTTAGAAATGATAACTATATGCTCAGGTGGATTTGTTCATCTAAACTCTCAGACAGATGTCCAATGGTACACCTTAGATTTCTCCTCGGCATTACACCTCTGGAAGAAGTTATAAGATGTGGGAGGCTTAGATGCTTTTGGGCCACATCAGTCGGTTGAGTGACGATAGTTGGCAGAAACGAATGCTGTCTTCTAAAGTGGATGGCAAGTGCATCGGTCGTCCAAAGAAACAATGGTTGGAAAACGTGAATGCTGATTTGAAGTTTTTAAATATAAATGAAGAATTGACTGTTGATCGTCCAGCATGGAGAGCAGCAATTCGTAGAAAACATGGCAAAGAAGAGGGTCCAACCCCAGCTGCTGGGAACAAGAGATGTTAAACCATGCAGTAAGTAAGTAAGTTTCTCCCAACTCCCCTCCAAAAGCCATTTAGCTTTTTTTCTATCAGGGGTAGCATTTACTGATCTATCTTTGCCTTCTAACTTTTCAAACAACAGTTTAGGATATTTTCAAATAATCTGTTCTTCTGGTATTGATTGACTAATTTTTCATAGTTTGATCTTTTCACTTTTAGATAGCACTTACTGTTTCAATTCTTCCAACACTCTCTTGATACCTCTTTTATTCATCTGATACTTATTTTCCAGCCTTTTAATCACAGCAGTATTAGAAAGAGATTTCTGTAGAATAGAGCCAGTTTTGCTGATATCCTTTCTGAAGTCTCTTATCTCTGTGTTAATGTGTTTCTTTCACCAAGGTTTTCTCTATCTTTTCTGCAGTGTTTATTCCAAGCATTTGCCTCACAGCAAATGCAACACCTTCCACCATTTTCCCTGGCCACACAAGTCCTTGCAATATTACTCCATTGATGTAATTACTTATTATTGGTCATTATCTTTAAAGTTTCCTTATATATGCATGTAACCCTACTCCATATCTCATGAAAAAAAAAGCTGCCCAAGTATTCATTGATTTGATCTTGTTTCTTCCATGTAATTTTGACCCCATAGGCAATTTCATTCTTCTAAGATATGCTGCTATAAGCAAGTCTTTCATCGTCTCCTTTTCTTTCTGCAGGTCTAAAATTCCAAGATGCTTTTAGTGTTCATCCGTCACTTCTTTTATTGCCCCTTCATTTAACAGTGTTATTTATTTGCACATAAACACTTTTTCCTCTCACCATTGCACCACCCCATGTCTTGATACCAAACTCATTCCAGTTCCCTGATTAATCATTTTTACAGTAGGTACAAGGCTGTCTATTTTCTCCTTCTTCCCCAAAAGTTTGAGGTTTGAGAGAAAGCATGCAAATAGCATAAAGGAGTGGAAACAGACTATCATCCTGAAAAATTTTCCTTTGAATGTTAACTGATCCTAACATTTCCCCCAACATTCCTTCTCCAGTTTCCAAGCTAAACATTGATCCTTCCACAAAGTTGATTATATTTATTATTATTATTATTATTATTATTATTATTATTATATTATTATTATTACTATATTATTATTACTATTATTTTTATTATTATTATTGTTATTACTATTAATACTACATCCTTAACAACTATTGGGCTGCTGCCAAACAAGAATGTCAACATATGTGAACAAGGAAACAGTTTGCACATGCAGACAGTGACCAGATTTAGTATTAGTATACCTACCTACTACATTGGGTGAGTTGCCCGGACCAAGACTACTTGTTCTTTGTATAGATTTTGTATACAAGTATTAGTATATCCCTTGAAAAATATTATTTATTTATTTATTTATTCATAATAAATGAGGAGCCGTGGCTTAATGGTTAGTGAAACTGCACGGTAACCAAGAGTTCTGGGTTTGATTCCTCGAGCTGTCGAGAAGAATTTGGAACTTTGCAAAGAAAAAAATAAGCCATTGGTTGGCGTCAGGAAGGGCATCCAACCAAGAAATTCCTCACTGCCAAATCAAAGTCCCTCTGAAGGACACCGCCAGAGCCCCAATTGCTGGGGGAAAATGACATTAAAACTAAAAAAAAAAAATATTCATAATAAATATATATTCTATAGAGAGGATAGTTTTCTCAAAAGTAAAATTTCTGTTTTTGCGAGAGTTCTGTAATCAACTCAAGGATTGGACTCTACCGGACCTACTTCCAATGTTGAAATGTACAGTAAATGTTAGGCCATTTGCTCACACCTATTTAAGAAATCCATGTTACATTATTTGTTACTCCATGGATCAACAATTACAGGAGTAACCTGAACTTTGCAGTAATTCTTAGATATATTTTAATTCCCACTTGCAATCCTCTTGTGTTTGTATCTTTTTATCAGTGACCACTATTTAGGTATCAGGCATGCTACACCAATAATCTGTAAGATGTAGTGCTCATTTGAATATATGAATTTGTGGTCTTATTCTATTCTATTCTATTTGACAATACTTAAGCAGGGTACATTGTATAAGTTAAAAGCTGTCTTTCCTATAAAGCTTTTAAATGTTACAGTACTTTATCAGTATGGAGTCTCATATGGCCCAGACAGTGTGAGTAAATCCCCTTGTATGACTTGGACTGTGGTGTGATGTTACCATGTCTTTTGTTGCCTTTTAGTAAACTTTATGTATACTATATTTGCATACTGACAAACTCAGCATGTTTTTTGTTGTTATTATTTTGGTTTGGTCTGGGTTTTTTAAGTGTATGTTTGTTTGTGTCTTTGTAGTCTTTTGATATACATAGACATAGCACTTTGTTTGTAAGCATACCCATTGTAAAAAATACTCACTTTATTTTCTGTAGGAATTTTCCAGACCAGTTTGTCAAGAGGACAGAGCCAATTCAACCAGAAACACAAGCTGTTATGGATTGGATCCATCAGTACCCATTTGTCCTGTCTGCGAACCTTCATGGTGGCTCCCTTGTTGCCAACTACCCTTTTGATGATGATCAGAGGCAGGTTGAAATGTATAGTAGGTCACCAGATGATGATGTGTTTAGATATGTCGCTGGAGTTTATGCTCAAAACCATCCAACTATGTTTAAGGGTCGTCCAAATTGCTACCCAGGGGATCCAGATAATTTTCCAGGGGGTGAGTACTTAAAACAGTATATTCATGTTATGAACATGTAAACCTTGTTTCTTTACAGAATTTTAACAAGACCAAAAAATTGTCATTTGACATTAGGTATTTTTTTATTCCGGACAGTTGAGGAGAAAAGAGAGTGTTATATTTTACCAAAGTCAGATTTGCATGACTCTGCATGTTCCAGTAGGAGAAGAAGACTTACCCAAAGACAGAGGAGGAGAAAAAGAGGAGAAGAAGAAACAGAAAAATACATGTCATGATTTAGAAAAAACAAAAAAAACCTGCTTTTACTTATTGCCAAAAATAAGCTGTTTCTGTGATGTGTCGTCTGCAAACTATGTGTTTTTTGTGCAGGTTAGTTTGTGATGATTAATGTTTTGAGGGAGAATTTAGCAGCAATTAATGTAATATTTACGATTGTGGTTTCAACATTTAACATCCATCACTGTTTGTTAATGCTACGGAAAATAATCATTAACAATATTTTCTATTATCTTAAGATCCAAGTCATTACCTTTTAATACTGCAGTTATTTATTAGCTAAGGTAATAAAATTTTGTTGTTTGGATATGTTGTAGGTTTTAAGGATGAGAGTAAACAGATTGCTTTTAGTAAAACGAATTTAAGGGTATTTAATTGATTATACAGAAGACATTTTTGATATTTATGGTAGAGAGAACTTCGTAAACTTCCTGAGAGATTTTGCAGAACGAGGGAAACAGGTTGTTGAGATGTTTTGTCTGATTTCTTTGCAGGTGTGTAGGAAATCATACGTGTCTTTAATTGAGTCTGTGGTCAGACTGTGTGTATAAAACTAGCCGGAATGAAAGTGTTGGTTTCAAGGGTGTGACAAAACAGTTATTCGGAAGGTATAACGTATGGAGTTAAAGCCTGAAACAAATGGTTAATTTAATGGCTTATCTTGGTGAAAGAGCAGAATATTGTATCAGCAACCGTAGCGTATTCCTTTTCATAACTGTTATTATATAAGGTAGCTGAAAAGGATTATCAGAACAATTCCGTTCTAGAGCTTTCAGTACTTTTTTTACAGTACTTCAATACAACCGTCATAAAGGGATATTGGAAGAGCATTGCTAACGCTTCGTCCATTTATTATTCTACAGTCCTTTTCTCTGCCAATCTGTTGTAGCCTGAACCCAAGGAAGAAGTGGCAGAATAATGGGTTCTTGTTGAAATAACACATTTATTCAATAGATATTTGTGTAGAAATGTATTCAGACACATTTGTTATAGTAAAATTATGAAACTAAGAATGCCAGCAGATTTCAACTTTTTTATTTAAATTATGGCAACTCGGTTCAGGGCTTTTCCACCTTACCATATTTCTCTTGACGCAACATGGAGAAGGTAGTGCCTCTTTTGTATGCTTCCTGCCTCTTGGCAGCGTTTGGACCTTACTCCAGCATCCACGCTTGCTTTACGCGTTTCCACATTGTTCATACCCCCCCCCCTATTTTTCTTTTGCCGTTGGGCGTCCACCCTTTACATTATACAGCGGTTCTCTCCTCGTGTGAGCACATGGCCATTCCACACCCGTCTTTTCTAATCCTACCAGTGCACATTCATATACCCCTAACACCCTTAGCTTTGTTAACTTACCTCTCGACCTGTGCCACCATTCCTATTAAAATCATCGTTCCAGCACCCCACGTTTCCAGTTAGAAATTATATCGACCAAGTCAGTCATTGCGTTTTCCTTAGGATTTGGTCTAGTATTGTCATCCTGCCGACATCGCCAAGGTGGTTCAATAGCTGGTGTTATTAAAAATTGTAGCGTGATACGTTATATATTATTTCGAGTTAAAAATTATCTTTTTTCCCATCTTTGCCACACAGGAATTACCAACGGTGCTAGGTGGTACAATGTTGCCGGAGGTATGCAAGACTACAACTACCTTTCGGCAAATTGTTTTGAAATTACCGTCGAAATGGCTTGCTGTAAGTTTCCCAGAGCTAGTAAACTGAAAAGTCTTTGGGATGATCATAGAGCTTCCCTTCTGGCATTTATGAACAAAGTACACTTGGGACTGAAGGGATTTGTTCGGTAAGTACAAGCTCCTATTACTGTACTGTTGTTATTATTTCCTTCGTTATTATCATATGTGAAAGGCCAGATACAAGACTACATAGAAGTGAAAAAGTAAAATGTATGGTTGCGAAATGGTCACTGGACCTTATACAATAGATGACACACGTTACTTCCCATGAGCGATAAACCTGGGAGACTAAAAGAAGCTACATGTCATTGGTCTTCGTTTAGTTGTAGTAAAGTTGTTTTAGGTCATTAGAAGTTATAGATGACGCGTTTTACTGTGCATGAGAGGTGCACCTGAGAGACGTTAAGGTTCTACATGTCATAAGTCTTCGTTTAGTTGTAGTAAAGTTATTTTAGATCGTTAGAGGTCATAGGTGACGCATTTTACTGGGCACGAGAGATTCACCTGAGAGACCAAAAGGAGCTACATGCCATTGGTCTGTTTCAGTTGTGCTCAAGGTTTTTAAACTCGTTCTAACTTACTGATGACGCGTTTTGGATCATACAATGAAATATGAGTACATACATTTAAAGAAATTAGACTGAATCGTGCTATAAGCCTGGTTAACAAAAGTTCTTGCATGCTTCGGTATGCATTGGCGACTACTTTGTCTGATTTCTACCCTATTTTAGAAAACCATATGTTACGTTAACAGTGTTGTTGTTGTTGCTGACAGCCAACTTTGACCAGCTTAGCTTTCAACGGTATTGTCGTGGTGTCTGACTGGTATTGATTTGTTTTTTATGCTAGACACTCGGATGGTAGACCAATCAAAGATGCAAAAATTGAAGTTGAAGGTCGGAAGCATGTTGCTAAAACCTCAGCTGATGGTGAATATTATCGCCTTCTTCTTCCTGGTAATTATAATGTTAAAGTTACGGCAGATGGTCAGGACTTAGCGGTAAACGTGGATATCTACGAAAGTGAGCCACTACAGTTAAATTTCGCTGTGTCCGGAGATACTATTACAGGACAACTTATTCGCCCGATGACAAAAAGTGAAAATGAAGTCCGTGAAGATATGAGCGCTTACGTTGCAAAGGAGCAGTCTTATAATCAGAAGTCCTCAGAGAGACTGGCTTCAGCAGCAGTGCGACCATACAAAAAGAGGGTATTGTCGGACAATGCCATTGCCGCAATCGTTATCATTACACTTGGCTTCATTGTTTGTATCATAGCAGGTGTAATCCTTTACCGCAGGCTTCGAGAGTTAAGAGAAGTGGAAGAAGGATATAGGAGAATTGACGAAGAAAAAGATGAAGATTTCCCTTAGAGTACTTAAATTATCATTGTTTCTTGAGTGTATCGCCGTTAAGCAGACGAAATCGCCCTTGCCGGTCATGTATTCGCGTTTATCTGGAATCTACCTTTAATTGGGTAAAACAATGTGCGAAAAGCCAAAGCTTTATTTCGTGTACATGAGTTTTTACTTTTTATCAGTTTGGGGATTGTTGTTTTTAAACATAAGGGCAGTTCCATCACCTGTCTCTGAGAGCAGGCCTCCCAGGTTTAATAATTACACGGGTTTTTTTGACAACTATTTTATGAAAATCTGATATGAAAGAACACTTCAAATTAACAGTTTTGCTGCTGAATTAGAAATAGCCACGGAAAACATTTAACTCAAAGTTAAATACACCATAAAGTCTAGTGAATATTAAATGTTATTTCCAAAGTAGTTGTAAGTAATAGGATTTGTTGAGAAAAGTGGATATTATGTTGCCTCTCTACACCCCCTTCTTCCGTAACGTTTTACGAGTCGTTTTTTGTGACGAGAAAATAGTTTATAGTGAAAGGGAAGTTTTAGTATACATATTTGAGACACTAAGAAAATCTCTTACGTAAAATTTGTTCATAATTGTTCTGAAATTTTGTGATGGGTTTGCCAGATTTATGTTGTAAAAGATTCTTACTTTTCTTTCCTTGCCAGAGTAAGCAGGCTTTTGAAACTCTGAAACCAGAAATTCCGTTTTATTACGGAAAATCATGTTTCGGTGCATTATCGGTGATACACTTTTGTATTTAGTGAGCACTTCTATTGAGGGCATGTTTTCCACCCTTATATATTGACAAGAATAAGAGTTTGTGCCTTTTGGAGGTGCAGATATTACACAAACCACAGTGGTTTTTTCTTTGGTTTGCGTTGCGCTTAGTTATTGTTCACTTTACGTCAGTACACGGAAATTAATAAAGCATTTGTTAATGTTTTTTGTACAGATTAAAGAGGTTACTTTAATTGGTATCCATACCCATAGATTCGAGTAGTTTAATGCGATTTGAGGTATCATAAAGCCCACTGATTGTTTCCCAAATGTGAAGCGTAATTTGTGTGTTTAGAATAGATTAATTTCAAAGACATGAGCTTTTCGCGTATCGTACTTATTACCACAGATTTTTAAAAATTAGAGGAAGTGACTACATTAGACATGTTTAATTGGATACTACGTATATGTAACCAATTTTCTAAAATCGAAAATTTTCTGCTGGTGTAGAAATGACAGCTCCCCTTTTTTATTTGCACCCGACGGAACAGGGGTATTATTTTGTTATTATTTTTGTGTATTAATTCTGAGTGTAACCTTTTGGGTTTAAATGATATAGGCCACATTGTTTTATGGACAAAGTAAAGTGCCAGTGCCAGAAATGACTTACCAGAAGTTAATAGCTTTTTGTTGTATTATTTGAAAGGGGTTTGTGCATCATTAAAACAAGTTGAGTNGGTGCAGATATTACACAAACCACAGTGGTTTTTTCTTTGGTTTGCGTTGCGCTTAGTTATTGTTCACTTTACGTCAGTACACGGAAATTAATAAAGCATTTGTTAATGTTTTTTGTACAGATTAAAGAGGTTACTTTAATTGGTATCCATACCCATAGATTCGAGTAGTTTAATGCGATTTGAGGTATCATAAAGCCCACTGATTGTTTCCCAAATGTGAAGCGTAATTTGTGTGTTTAGAATAGATTAATTTCAAAGACATGAGCTTTTCGCGTATCGTACTTATTACCACAGATTTTTAAAAATTAGAGGAAGTGACTACATTAGACATGTTTAATTTTAATTCCTTTGTTAATTAAAAATTTAATTGGATACTACGTATATGTAACCAATTTTCTAAAATCGAAAATTTTCTGCTGGTGTAGAAATGACAGCTCCCCTTTTTTATTTGCACCCGACGAAACAGGGGTATTATTTTGTTATTATTTTTGTGTATTAATTCTGAGTGTAACCTTTTGGGTTTAAATGATATAGGCCACATTGTTTTATGGACAAAGTAAAGTGCCAGTGCCAGAAATGACTTACCAGAAGTTAATAGCTTTTTGTTGTATTATTTGAAAGGGGTTTGTGCATCATTAAAACAAGTTGAGTATGTTGATATGGTATTAAATAAGGACACTGCGAGAAGATGGAAAGTGTATATTAAGTAAATATAAAGACTGTTTTGGTCTGTTTTAATACACTTCTCTTTTTATAGCCAGATGATAACTATGTTAGCAGAAGTGGTATGACTGGACATTTTTCCCTTCCAAATGTAATATTGACATGGTGGAAGATGCCAACTAAATTAAAAAGGTAGAAACCGTAGGCAACATAGCTGGGTTTGAGCTTTGGTTTTACTGGTGCTCAGAAGGGTAGAGGTTGACATATTGTCAAAACATATTGACGAATGTAATGTATATATGATATAGACCGTCTTGAGATGTGTTGGGATATGGATTTGGATTGAGCTTTGGAAATAGAGTAACAGTCATATGATGGTATCTGAAAAGTGTAAAGAACAGAATTTAGAATTTGATGTTTATGTATGTACATGTATCTATATTCGATTATTGAAACCATGGGCCCAGTGATAAAAAGATATGACTTGCTGAGAAAGTAATCATTTGAATACTTTTATTCGCCCAAATGACTTACATATAACTCTGCACTGTAACAATAACGTCGTAAGATACCGTACTTCTGCCACAGTCCAACGTAAACGGGATATTTGGAAGGATGTATCTCCCGAACTCCCATGGACCGTAATTTTCCAAATCATTTCGAAGTCTAAGAGGATGTTTTTGTTGTAAGAATTTATTAATGCACCGCTGAAAGCATTAATAAAACAGCAAGATTTTGCGGTTAAACTTTAATGTAAAGAGAAACGCCCATTTCTGTTGATCACTCAAATCTAAATTTGATTGTAGGTTTCAATTTTGCCATTGTATAACTTGCAGGATTAAAGGAAAACTATGGAACAGTGTCGTTATTTCAGATAATGAAAACATCGTCCGCAAAGCTAAGCTGGAATATACGATAGAGGCTATGGATATAATTCTAGTCATGAACCAGCAGCTGGCTCAGGTTTTATCTTATAAACGAAAACGACCTAGTACTGATCGTACTCCGCTTTCTTAGTTAGAAAAGGCAAAGATCAATCTAAAGAATGTTGGATTTAGGGAAACGGCTTGCTTTTGTAGGCATTTAGCGAGTATCGGAGAAAGATAGTGATTTTTGAACCCCTGGATGCAAGCTTTTGCCACACCACGGTGGTCAGTACCAAGATTACTACATTCTTGCTTTCATACTAAATAATATACTTTCATATACGAATGCGGTCATAATATTTGTAAAACACATGTTTATCTCTTATACATACATTGTCTACTAGCATTTCATTTATTTGTTCCATGGCCCCATTTGCTTTTTTCTTGTGGAAAGAATTGAGTTGCAAGTAGGCGTTGTTGCAAGGTAATTCGCAGTAAACGAAAAAAGAATCAAGGTATAGATGAGTGTACAGTTGGATGATTAAATAAATACCTAAGTAGAAAATTCGCTCTTTTTCACTCCTTTCTTGGTACTCCTGTACACACTAAAATTGCGTCACTCAATACGTTTACTTTTTTCTTCATACCCCTTACCCCCTTCTTTGAGCGTACGTACTTTTTGAAGCCCCTTACGATTTAAACAATTATTTTAAATATTGTGTTAATGGTAACTAGTGTGTTCATAGATTGAGTACTCAGCAATAATAGCCAAGTGAAGGGGGAAATTGCTGCAATTGCCTTTGCTTGTAGATTATTTCCTTTATTATTTAATTTTGCATTTGTATTTTAGTAAACTGGTATGTATCTATGTGTTACTTTTGTTTTTTGAAACTCGTGAGATAGTAAGTTACTCGGACATTTGTTTTTGCTTCGTTACACTTTTCACATGTGGTACACTGCAGGTGAAAAAGCAAGGTTTGTAAATCCGTTGTAGAGAAAAGTGCATTGTAAATGGATCTTAGGGTACTTGTTTCTGTTTATGATTGTCAAAACATGAACTTTATTGAACCTTAAAATCGCAGTTGCATTGAGAGGGGTTCGCTTTCCCCTATATGAAGTTGTTTTTTCACCCACCACGATAAAAAAAGGTAAATTGTATTTAGTGGTAAGCTTTCGTGTAATTTTAAAGAAGTTTATTTTTGTTTGAATTCTGGCCCTCCTGTAAAAAGTAGTGTGGTAAGACATACTCTATCAACATTAAGAAAGTTCGGATTTTCATTTTGAAGTATGGTTTCGTTGAGAGTATGCAATATTTAAACAGGTTTGGATGTTACTTAAAGGTTACTTAAAGTGTTTTGCAAGAGTAGACCATCTGTTTAAATAGGTGAGCGTTGGACGTCAGTAGGATCACTTTCAGTTGCAGGAAATTTTTCTATTTCGGCGTCTTACTTGATCACGTTATCTGACCATTACAGTCCAGTACGCCACTAACTTTAGCCAGTTTATTAGTGAGTTCTGTAAGTTAATAGTTGTCATTTTGATATAATATCAAAATGATTTAGTTAATCTAGTTCCTGTCTTGTAACAAACCTTTACTTGCAAATTGAAATATTTGTGTCTTCCTTTAGGCCAATAGCAGCGTTTGTTTTAAGTGGCGAGACGCCAATCATATTTGAAGCATTACCTACGCTATATGCATTTCAGGTTTCCCAGGTCAAGCCCAATGTCTCTAAGACAGTTTGTAAGAGCCTCCAAAATGACTCATTGAAGCTGACACTAGATTATTATTTCCATTAGGGATTCGAGTTGACGCTTGGTTGTATTGAGTGTGTGATGACAACCATATGCTCGTCAGAAGAAATTAAGGTGGATTCATAAACAAATACAAACANAAATATTTGTGTCTTCCTTTAGGCCAATAGCAGCGTTTGTTTTAAGTGGCGAGACGCCAATCATATTTGAAGCATTACCTACGCTATATGCATTTCAGGTTTCCCAGGTCAAGCCCAATGTCTCTAAGACAGTTTGTAAGAGCCTCCAAAATGACTCATTGAAGCTGACACTAGATTATTATTTCCATTAGGGATTCGAGTTGACGCTTGGTTGTATTGAGTGTGTGATGACAACCATATGCTCGTCAGAAGAAATTAAGGTGGATTCATAAACAAATACAAACAGTTATTTGCTTTTTGCAATTCCTTGCAGGTCTTTTTCAAGGTAGTGGTTGCATCAAAAATTGACCAAAAGTTTTGTGCAGTTTCTCTTATGAAGTTTCGTATCCCGGCTTGCCCAGTCATTAATAGTATCATCTTTTCATGATCTCCCCGAATGTTCAATTCAGAGGAAAACACCGTAGCAAGTCATACCGACTGCGACCCCTATTCTCAAGTGTCTCGCACTGATCCGTTGTTAATTAAAACGTTAGCGAAAGAAGAAAGTTTTAGGAAGTTTGAATCACTTGAATTTTTATGTTTATTTTTCCTTGTTTTCAATATGCGATATTCTGAGCTTTTGGTGCGATCGCCTGGTGGTATAATTTGTAACATCCATTCTCTACTAACATAAAAAGAATATTGTCATGATGTAAATATTTATCCCGTGCATCGGTGACAGGAATATATCTCAAGAAAAGCTGTTGTTTTTCCTATTTCAAATGCTACTTACCGCGTTCCACCTAGTCAGTCGTCGTGCGCATGTAAATTAATTTGTCATGGAAGGGATGTTTTTTTACTTGTTAGTATTTATTATTGACTAAACAGGCCTCTTAGATTTAATGTGCTAAATGTTACAGGAAATGAAGCTTGGTTGGTAAAAAGTAAAAAAATTATATTGGCTGAGATAATTTTTTTCCGACAAGGACGCATGACCTTTGGAGCCAGTATATATTTTTTATGGTACACCGATTTTTTCTACCAATTATTAACTGCTCCAGAAGCTTACAAAGGTCATCTTGTTTAACCCTGGAGAAAACCTTTGTGTGATATATGCAGCAGACGTCAAGGGCTAGTCACATCTTTATGGCTCTCTGAAATAATTCTGAGCATGAATATTGCATATCTTATTCATGCATCATAATTCGAATCAGAATGTAGCCGATTTTAGGGTTAAGGCAGCTTTTAGCCTTCTTTATCAACACACCGAGTGTTTTTCTTATTTAGCTCATAGGATTGTAGTCCAGTGTAGCTGAAATTCTCTGGCCACGGGTTTCTTAGGTCCGCTTTCTGCTGTCGTAGACCCCTACGACAGCAGAAAGCGGACCTAAGAAACCTGTGGCCCTATCAAAAAGAGAGAAGCTGAAGGTCCAAAGCGTTCTTAAAGTTACATTAGGTCAAATACCAGATCTGACGAAGTCAATGTTCATTGTGCTGCCTAAGAAACCCGTGGCCAACGCTCGTGAGCATATTTTGACCACGGTCTACAACATTTTTCATTTCCATAATGATGCTACCATCTTCTGCAGGGCAATATGCAGGTTTAAAATGGCTCTGGGTGATGCTAATATTTTTAAGCACGAAAAGTCAAGAAACCTCATTCTCAGTGTTGGAAGTCGTGAATTTTGAAATAGGCTCGTTCTGTGACTTACAATATTCATGGCCTTTGACGGGGTATGGCGCGACGGTTTATTTTGCAAGAGCTCTGCGTATGGTGCTTTTGCATATGTCTGTGTGACCTTGGACCGTTTTACTTCCTGTAACTTTTCAATAAACGGCGATGTTTTTTACAGTTCGTCTCTTGGTCCAAAATTTGTTCTTTGCATGAATTATCTTCCCGGTACTATTTTTATAATTCATCCATATTCTGTACTCATTGTATTATTTATTCAGTTTTTCTTGACAATCCGCCCCCTTATGAATAGTTTGAAGATAGAGAATTTGTTAAAATCTGGTTTATTCTCACCAAGGCTTACAAATTGCTTCAGAAAAATGGGTTGGTTATACTTGATTTCTTTCATACTTGTAAATTTTTCAAAAATTGCTTTGTTCCACATAATTTAATCGCCAACAAAATGAACGAAGTTCACAACCTGCCACTTTTAATGAAGAAACAAATTGGATCAAAATTTTTTCTCGCATGGTAATCTGAAGGTGTGCCATGCGGCAATACCTGGTTCTTCCTGTATGTCTGTTTTATCCGTTTTTTACCACTGAACATAGAATCTCAACTGTAAAAATTTGGACTGCATTTTGTGAAGATTCTATAATTGTTTAAGAGTTCATAAAATTTGGGGTAATTGTCAGAACTAACTGCTTGTGCATAAGAGATACAAACATCGTAACCAATTTCAATCTGGAATGCCACTTACAAATGTCAATAATAAGCCAAATATTAGTTGCATTGAAATAAGCTCCGGCACAAATCCTAAAAGGTGGGCATAAAAATTACCTGTAATAAATATGCAAGTTCAGCTTGTTCGTTAAGCATATAACCTAACCCTGACTTAACCCTAACCCCCATAATTTCGTGATAAAAACCTGCACCTTTCAACTCAAAGCTCTCTTTGAATAAGCAACTTTTGTGTCAGCTATGAATTTGGTATTTAGCTATAATTCATATGCAAGTTAAACATCTATTTTAAGAACATTAACCTCTTGATCAAGACCTGCTGACCTATTGATTCAAAGGGAGGTTTAAGTTTTCAACACAAACCTCCCTTTGAATCTGCAATTTTTTGTCAGCCATGGATTTGGTATCCATCGCAGTGTTTTCACATTCCTTTTCCTATGAAATGGAATTTTTAATTGCCATTGCATTAAAAGAGAATAAGTAAGACACATCATCTCATACCCTCATAATAATATATCTTGCTTTAGGAAATAGACTTATGAAAAAAAAGCAAAGAAGTCCTGGTCCCACCAATATAATGATTCAATACTGTAATTGCCTACTGCTTCAGTATTCTCTTTGTCACATTGCTTCTTCTATCGATGTCAAGGTCCAAACCAGTTAAAATATCCAACGTAGCTGGAAAACCAAGGTAAAAGATTAGAATGAAGCATATCTGACAGTACCAACCGGGGGTGGTAATAATAATTAGGTTCTGGGTTTAAGGACAGACGAACATTTTTATGGTTTGATATTTTGAGGAATGAAAAACGATATTCGGGTTCTAAAGTTGACAGCAAGTTAACTAATTTGCCGTCTAAGATTTTCATGGTAACCAATCTTCCACACTCCAGCTTCAACCACAGCTCTTAACACATGTATTAAAGCTGGCTTATGAGTTACACACATCATAGAGTTTACCTTCTTTATTTTCACGAGAGAAAGACGTTTTTTGTTTATGACTTAAGGTCTCTTAAGAGAAAAATGTTTCAACACACTATTGACAGTAAAAAACAGCAAAAGTTGATGGTTTGGAACTCTTAAAAATTAGCCAACATATTCAGAGTCTTTGAAAAATTTGGTCAACATATTTGTTGAGAAAATGTCCTGACATGATTACACCGTCATAGAAATCAATCAGATCATTGCCAGCTAATACAAAAGAACACGGAAGCAACGACAGCCAACAGAGAACCTTGGTAGGACTGCATCGTATTAAAAAATGAGGGCATTTTAAGGATGCAATATGGAGTTCCAATTGTTATCAAATGCATAGGAAAAGCAATTATAAGAGAATATGTCTTAAATTAAAGTTATTTCAGCCATGTTTTATTTTGTTTTCAATATTAGTGAAATCGCGTTGTAAAATAAAGAAGTGTAAACATAGTCCTGCTGCTTAAAAATATTCGTTAAAGCGTGATGTGCAATTTGTAAGATACTTGGAAAAATAAAACGAAATAAATGAAATTAACATAACTTTTATTTTCAAGTCAAATTAAAAGCCAGCATAGACAAATAACATTTAAAACTGCTTTTTGAGTTGGATCTCGCACATTTACAACAATTGGATGTTTTAAGCAGCCTTTAGAATTGTTCTTATTAATCTGGGGGTACTTACCTCTATACGTATTTGAAATCAAATTCCTTTGGTATGCTTACAATAATTCTTTACTTTTTTCACGCACTTGCGCAGGTTATTAGTTCAATTGAAAATCTCAGGTGTAGATTTATCTCTTTCTATAAAACCTCTTGCCAACTTCTTCTTTAGAAAAAAGAGTCGAGTTTAAACAGATCATTACATTCTAAACAAGGACATCAGTAAATAACAACTGCGAGTTGACTACACATACCAACATTTACATTTGGGATACTTTGCACATATGCTGAAGAACTGATATGAAAGAAAAGTTATGCTTGTAATATCCATATCCTGTTGCAAAGACATGTACAGGGGCAGTGAGACAGCCACAAGAACTATTGCAGGGATGACTGACTGGTTCCAAGTCAGGGTTGGACTCCATCAAGGATAACCCTTAAGCCCCTTTCAATTTGCTATACTTATGGACCGAGTCACGGATGAAGCCCGGGGAGAAGCACCATGGACAATGCTGTTTGCTGACAACATTGTGTTGTGTAGTAAGAAAGTAAGCAGAGCAAAATAAGACTTCCTGGTCTTGAATGAAAGAGAGGATGATAAGTTAAGCATGCAAGGATCAGATGTAATGAGGGCAGAAGACTTTGAGTACCTGTGATCAACAATACAGTGCGATGGAGGATGCGATATAGAAGTTAAGAAGAGAATACAAGCAGATTGGAGTGGATGGAGAAAGGTAACAGGCGTACTATGTGACAGACAGCTACCACCAAAAGTGAAGGGGAAAATATATAAGATGGTAGTGCGGCCAGCTTTACTGTATGGGCTTGAGTCAGTAGCGACAACAAAGAAATATGAAGCAGAGCTGGAGGTTGCAGAATTGAGAATGCTGAGGTGGGAACTTGGAGTCACATGCCTGGGTACAATTAGAAATGAATATATTAGAGGTACAGCACATGCTAGGAGATTGAACATGAATCAAAGGGAGGCAAGACTCAGATGGTATGGGTATGTGATCAGAAGGGAAGAGAACTATATCGGGAGGAGAATGAATCTGTCAGGGAAGAGGATGAGAGGAATACCAAGGAGACGCTACATGGATGTAATAAAAGAGGACATAAGGGGGATGGGAGTGAGAAGGGAAGACGCTGCTAACCGCAGCAAATAAAGGCCTGTGATTCGCTGTGGCGACCCATAACAGGAAGCAGCCGAAAGATAGAGAAGATGAGTGAGCAAACTCCTCGAGTAGAGGCTGGAGAAAAATTTGTACAGACATGGAATGCACTTACGGACTGAGTGATCAAAGCTGGAGAAGGGGTATCACCAAAGACAAAAAGAAAAGCAAAACAAACATGGGTGACTGAGAATATTTTGAATAAGATGTTGGAAAGAAAGAAAATGAAATCTACCGACCTAGTCAAAAATGAGCATATTAATAAGGAAATAGAAGAAGAGTGTAGAAAAGCCAAACAAGGATGGTGGAATATTTAATTTGAAGAGGTGGAACAACTGGATTAATAACACAAATCAAGTAAAATGCACAAAAAAATCCCGGAGATAACAGGTCAGAGATTTAGACACAATAATTGTATCAAAGACAAAAACGCAAAATAAAATCAAGATGGGAAGAATATGTAAGTGAGCTATACTATGACAACAGAGGGGCTCCTCCAGTAGTTCAGAATTTTTTTAAAAAGTCACAAAAGATCTTAAAGCAGGCAAACATCCTTGTGGTCATCAATTGACACCAGAAATGATAAAAGCAATAGACGAAGCTGGGCTGAAGCTCGTTCATAAACTAGTGACTGAAATATAAAAAGAGCGTGACATACCATCGAATATGAATGAATCAATATTTGTCAGAATTCTTGAAAGACATTGGAATAGATGGAAAGGATGAACGATTGATCAGATCAAGCGGGGAGTTAGGCAATGATGTGTACTCTCACCGTGTCTTTTCAGCTTATTCAGATGGCATTAAGGAAAATTGACAAGTACAAAAGGAATTACAATAGGAGATTTTAACATCAACAATCTAAGACAGTCAAACAATATTGTACTAGCTACAGACACAATGAAAGATTTTCAGGCCTTGGTGAATAAAGTAAACGAGGTTGAAAATTATTTATTATGAAAATGAATACCAAAAAGACAAATATAATGGTTATAAGCAAGGCAACCAGTAAACTGCAACCTACAATAAGCATAGATGGCACAGAAATAGAACGAGTATCAAAACTTAATGCCTGAGGCATTTGATAACAAAAGGTGGCAACTTTGATGAAGATGTAAGAAGGCGTATAGGTAAAGGCAACATTCTAGAAAATAAAGTAAGTACTAACATCAAGAACAATATCACTAGATATAAGAAAACGTATTCTTTAGTGTCATGTATTGTCTACATTAAAATATGGAGAAGAAACATGGTCAATTTCACACACACACACACACACACACACACATATATATATATATATATATATGTAAATATAAGAAGATTGAAGTCTTTTAAAATGTAGTCCTGCAGGAGAATGCTGAGCATTTTATGAACACTGAAGTTTTCTACAGAATAAACAACAATAAAAAATGTATAAGGAGATTCAGAAAAAGAATCCGAAGTATTTTGGACACCTTGTGATACGCAATACCATACAACGTACATTGCTGGAAGGAAAAGTGAATGACAGAAGAGGAAGAGGAAAGTCCCAGGGCTACTCGGTTTAACAACATCAACCAGTGGACAGATCTGAAATATGCCAAGGCAACAAGAGCGGTATATCATCGTGATGAGTGAAGAATCATCGCACCTAACTCTCGATCCGAAGATGAAGCAAATTAATGAATGAATAAAAGAAAGAATCCTGTTCCAAGCCAGATTGAGAAAGGAGGAGAGTTAGGCGCTAGGTTGGTACCCTCAACATGAAGCAATAAAGAAACAGCTAAAATTGCCAATTCCGGTCAACAATCAGGGCGTGAAATAAGACATATTGCATTGTCGAAAGTTTCCCAGGAAGGAATTCAAATGGTACTCCCGAGTTACGTTCTGATGGTGCACATGACGAGTATGAAGGAAATCCGACAAGAAGTTCAGACTCCGAACCCTCATTTTTTTACCGTAAACAGACAGAGAAATAGGCACATGAAATATAAGAACTTCGTATAAAAGCGGGAGGCTTGCACAAGTATTTAGAATAATGAAGAAATACGAGCTATTGATCCTGGCTGAAAGCTAGACGGAAACCACAGGAATTTCAGCCGATAGCATTACATTGCTTTGTGCTGGTTCAGAATATCAACACACATGAGGCGTTGGTTTCCTCCTAAACAATGCCACTTCAGTTGCCCTGATAGATTGTAGTCTAGTCTATTACCGAGTTATCACTGGTGAGTTTGAAGTACAACACACAAAATTATCTGTAATTCAAGTGTACGCTCCCTTATAATAAAGTAAAGAGGAGGACAAAGGTTCACTTTTAGGACTGCTTGAAGAAATAATCGAGAATCTAACAACACAAGACCTCGATATAGTAATAGTAATTGGTGACTGGAATGCTAAAATAACAACCAATCGAACAGGTGTAACAAACACTTTTGGGCCATTTCGATTCGTAGCGAATATCAATGGCAATGGGGGGCCCCTTGTTGACTTTTGCATTAACATGGGCTTTGAGTAACAGATACTTCAACCACAAGTTGATACACAAGCTTACCTGGAGATCATCAGATGGTGAAAATATAAATAAAATTGGACTGTATTTGTATTAGCAAAAGGTGAAGTATATCTCTGACTGATCTACGAGTTTTTAAAGACGCAGATATATTCTCGGAACATCATCTGCTGATTGGAAAAGTCGTCTCAACTTGAAAAAAAATTTGCAAACTAAAAAACTAAAGAAGGGTCGTTTCCAATCGAAAATCTAATTGCAAAGCAAACTTTTCAAGCAGGTTTGTGTTGTTCCAAAGAGAGCTAGAGATGAAAACAATATGGTAATATTTTAGAGATACAATCTTTGCGAGTGTGGAGGAAGTGACAGGCATCAAAAGAGGAAAATCCAAAGAATGAAAGATAGCAGACGAGACATAGAATCTGATTGATGAAAAACGCTACGCCAAAATTGCAAGAGATCAAGCTAAAACCAGACACACAAAAAAGTGCTCCAAGTAATTTACGATAATGCATACAGAGAATTCAAAAGACAGTGTAAAAGAGGTAAACAACCTGGAAAGAGCGAAAAAGAATGGGGCCCCGAAAGGCACCACAGCAAAATGACGGTCAAACAATATACGAGATTGTGAAGGAGTTGACAGGAAAATTCATTGATTTCAAGAGAGCGTTTAACAGTGTTTTACTTAGATCATTGTTCTCAAAGATTGTGGAACATTATGGTGTTTGTGAGATGTTTTTGAATATCATAAAAGCTCTATATTGTCGGCCTACATGTAGTGAGAAACAACCCTCAGGATCAGTTAAAGAACTTTAAATCATGTGGAGAGTGAGGCAAGGATGTATTTTCTCACTATTTCTATCCATTGTGTCAATAGACTTTGTCACGACAAGAGAAATACGGAAACCAGTTTTTTTGTATCCCATGACAAAACAACAGCAATCAGATTGACCTAGGTTTTACCGTCGACATCGCTCTGACAGCCCAAAGTGATCTAGCATGCCAACTAATGACAAAAGCCTTCAAGCGGAAAGCACAAAACTTGGACTTCGGATTAATCAAGAGAAAAACAAAACCACCCGTACTGGCCTAAACTCAGCACAAGGAGTGATAATTAATTACGTTGGAGATGGTGAGTACCTCGGACGTGTACTAACAGAGGCAAATGATATCGAAAAGGATGTCATAGCAAGAGTGCAATCCGTCAGAGGATAAACAAAGTCTGGAAAACAAAGGTCATCTCTTTCCAGGTTAAACGTCAATTTTATGTGTCAATAGTGGTGACCACTAAGCTGTGTGAGATACTTCTTTAGGAAATATTCCATTGTCATTGGGGAAGTATCGCAAGGGCACACTGGAGATCTCCAGTCAGGAACTGGCAATGGTCCGTCCACAGTGGTCGCCTTTCTCTGTTCAGGTAGCCTATTTTCAGCCATTGGTACTTGATTTTGGGCATATCTGTCCTTCTGCCACCTCCACCGAATCCCTGAAAAGATAGTTATAGCTTCCTAGTGGTGGTTTTTGAATTAGAAATTTCTTTCTCTCTAGGCGGATCTACACTTTTAGGATAAAGGCTCTGCCAGCTCTGTCCAGTTATTCCCCTGGACACTAAGTTCCACATACATAGCAGTTTCTGTGGGAAAAGGGGGTACCACGAGGAAATGCTACTGTGGACACGTTTCTGCAGTGAGAGACTATCACAATAGCATTTTTACCTGGCAAACCACACAATTCCTGCGCAGCGATTAATACAGCATGGGAAAGAAGAGGTGGTTGAAGTGCACCGTTCTCTTTCCCGGGCTAGAAAGACATCCAGCTACAGGCCTCACGCAGACTCTCGCACTATATCTCTATATACTGCAATCGGTTAAAATGTAAAAGCTAGTAAAACGTCTGACACGCCCCAGGCAAAGAAGAGAAGTTTCCTTATATAAGGCAAACAAGGATGTTAAAATCTGACTTTGGTTTCAAGAAAAGTTAAAAAAACTTTCATTTTGACCAAAGTAAATTCTTAAAAGCACTTAAATATGAAAATTAAAAATCTACTTTCGGAAATAAAGACCATAAAGCAATACCTTACCATATTCATTTCGTGAGTTTGAGCTTATATAAATGTATGTCCCTAGTAAGGAAAATTTATTTGGTACATGTTTAAAAGGAGAGATTTTTGCTGCTTGGCAAATCTTGCGCATTTTGAAACAGGGTGAGTTGAAAATTGCTTGATAAAAAAATTTTGTAGTTAACATCATCGCTATATTGTGCGGTGCTACATACCGTTGGTTGTCATGGATCTCGATACGTCACAGTTCACGGTGTACGCTATTGTTTGCGTTGGGTTTCTCTTGTGTAACCATCAAAATGTCATACTGTCAAGCAATATATCTGTCTGCCTACCCCTGCTTCCTTTTCCATCAATTTTGCCTGTCGGGACTAAATCCTCCATTTCTTTTTTTTCTCAACATGTGTCCAAAGAGTATGGCGTGATTTTTCCTTATTTTATTGACTAATGACCTCGTTGTCCCTACTCTTTGAAAAACTTCTTCATATATAATTCTGTTCACGAACGAAATTCAAAGTATTTTGCGAAAAACCCACATTTCAGCTGTGTTTTATCAATTTTTAATTTTCTTGTTGATAGCTATGCTTCACCTCTATACATTAAGATTAGCATTATCTAACAGCCAAGTACTCAAGCACAGGAAGCATTTATAGAGAAGCCAGAAAAAGATACAGGTAATACTGGACTGGAGAAATCCAGCAGTTACAAAACCAGGTCTGTACAACAAGAGAGAGGATTGAAGGTGAACTTCTGTTGCTATACTTTGCTTAACAAGGTGTTTCGTTTCTTCAAAAGTCTTTTTCCCTTGCAATATCCTTCAATAAATTCACTTCTGTTTTCCACTTGCCATCTGATGCAATCCATGTACCAAAGCGTTTGAAATTTTGGATTTGTTTTAATGTTTGCCGTTTTATTTTAATATCACATGTTAGTGAAACCTTTTTTCAGATTACCATAGATTTTTTTGTAACAATCTGAATAAACTTTGTCTTCTTTAAAAAATAAAGGTTCAATGAGGACATGTTTTTCTTTTTTCGTTTAGGGTTATACAATCTCTTAAACGTTTAGAGGACTGATAAATCTGCATTTATAGGGGAAATTGAATTTGCTAGTTTTCTGAAAAAAATTTAAGACTTTCAGACGAAATGTTTTCACAGATTATTAGTTTAAACTTGCTTTTATCCCCCAAAACACCAAATGTTGAGATAAATAAAAAGCCATTTCTGTAAAAGTGATTTTTTTCCAACTGGGCGGGTTTTAGGAAGATTGTTTCTTTTATTTACCGTAATTTTAGGAGTACAAGAAATAAACAGGATTACATGAAAAATCTTTTTGAGTTTTCAAGGCTACAATTTCTACTAAGAAAAGAATCTAGAGGCATCCTACCCTTCCTTAATTTTAATAACCCGTTACACATTAAGATAACATCACGTTTAAGTTAAGTCTAGAAAGACTTTTTTTATTTATTCATGTCCTGTTTATTATAATTCCTTTTCAAATTAACCATTCTTCAGACAGAGAAAATCAATTATAATTAGATACGTAGACAGTTTGTTAGCAAACTGAAAGCATGAATTAAATTTCATTTCTGTGAGAATATTAGGCCTAAAACACAACAATTTACTAAGCTTTTTCAAGCTTCTTCTTACATAATCTGTAATTTCAAAGCCGCCTTGTATTGTTGCTCAAATTATGGGGTTTTATAGCTTAAAGTTCAACAGAGGTCTTTAATAACTGCATACACGTAAAATTTAAAATAAAAACTTGCACAAAAGTCTAATACTG
Organism: Morbakka virulenta; assembly: GCA_003991215.1. NCBI lineage: Eukaryota > Metazoa > Cnidaria > Cubozoa > Carybdeida > Carukiidae > Morbakka > Morbakka virulenta. The sequence goes on along the minus strand of RDPX01000094.1, from coordinate 2,325,842 downwards.
TAAATCGAAATAAGATTTTTAGATTTTTCATTCAATTGGATATCATTGATTCAATAAGAAAACTTCTTTCCCCATCTGCTTTTTATTGGGATGCGTTATCTCTTTAATTTACAAACGTGCAATTCCTTTCTTTATATTGTTTTTCCAGACCAAATAATCAATAGCCGAAGCTTCTTATTCAGAAATCTGTAACTGGTAGCTTCCCATACTCCAAAACAGAGGCTTGTGTAAACAGAAAAAATCTAGCTAGCTAGCGACCAAAATGAATGCAATTTTAATTGTGACATTTACGTTTTGGACACTAATCGTTTGTTTAAAAGAAAAAAATATAAACCAAAGTTGGAAAGAACCATTTAGGTACGCCAAGCAATGCCTAAAGACATCATGCCTCATCTTATACATTCGTAAGGAAAAATATTGTATATTGCTCTAATATAACATTTAAGCCTTCAAAATGCAGTTAGCTTTTCTCAATTTTATATGTTTGTGTTATTCCAAGGACTGAAATGGTCTTTTCCCTTTTCTTTTCTGTGTTTTAGTCAGCTTAGAATCTATTTTCCCCATGATTCACTGCTTCTCAAAATCAAATCTTTTGTTGATTTTAGTTTAAGCTTAGGGTTTTTTCTCTACTGAAGATTCACCACCCCGAGTCATCGTATAAAATGTCATAGGCTCCCTAAAAACAGTACCAAATTTGTAGCATCTTAGCATGCATGGAGTCTATTCTAGGATTGTGTGTTTCTACAACAAAAAAGGGCTTTTACCTGTTTGTTTGTTAGTTAAAAATGGTTGCTTAGAACCAAATAAATGTAATTTTGATGAGAACTTATAAGAGCGTAGTTAGTCAATTTTATCAAACCGTATATCAGAAAACCAAATTAGGACAACGCGGAATCCTTGAAATAACAGGTTGACGTCTGGTGGAATTAAGTTTATCTCAAGGGCTTGAGTTCCTCTTTAGCTTTTAGTGGCAACCCTCCTAGAGATGGTGTCTTGATAAAAGCATTGGTGGCAGTGGCCTCTTACGTATGGTAAGCAGTGTCTGCTGTCGCTCCATATAATATCACCTTCCTCACCATGTGAGTCGGTTATTTGGCTTCATGATGGTCTGGGTCTGGGTCTAGGTGATCCTTTTAGACCTCTATTTCTATTCAAAATAAATGTCTTTCAGAAGCCGGCAGAGATTAAACGGTTGATTACCAAGGTTAATCATGGACATGGCCAATCTAAAACGCCTGGTCTAGATCCAATTCTTGTAGTTTCTTGAAAGACTGTACTTCTGAGCTACCTTCCTAAATTTTCAATCATTGCCTATTTGACTTTTATTTTACATTTTCCTGAAGGTTTCTAACGTTATTTGTCCTCACGAATTCAGGTGATCTATCAGTTCCTAGCAAGCATCGACCTGTAGATCTTCTTTCTATCATCAGTTAGGTCTTAAAAGACGTATTAACAAGCCACTGGTGAAATTCTTGGAGATTTTAAGTCTCTTTATTGATGTTCAATATGTATTTAAAGGACCACGCTCCCCAAGCCACCTTTTGACAATAATTACAGAACGTATCTGGAGATTTATAGATAAGTCTGGTAAATGACTTGCTATAGTTCTGTATATTTCAAAGCCATTTGAAAAGCTATGGAATAATGGCTTGCTTCATAAATTTTCTGGTTATGGGATTTGTTGAAGGGTCTTTGGTGTTATTCAGTTATTTCTCTCAAATTGTTAAATGTGTGACCTACAGGATGGACCTACGTCTGATGAGAATTTCCATAAAGCTGGCATTCGTCAAGGTTTTTTACTTGGTCTAACTTTCTTTAGATTTATGATCTTTCTGGTAACTTTTTTCAGTTCATCAATATCTGTACTGATGTCCGTAACTTTTATTCTGGTATTGGACAGAAGGAAACTCAGCAGGAACAAGTCAAACTTGGAAAAGATTTGGAGTCTGACATATAGGCTGTCGTGAAATGGGGAAAAGGGTGCTTGGTTTCTTTCAATGTGGTAAAACCCAACTCATGTCGTTCTGTAGAAAGCTACGTTATTATCTCCCACTAATGTTAATGGAAAATTATTCTCATGTTAACTTCGATTGAGGTGCTTTTCCTCTTGAAGAGACCTCACCAATGAGGCTGTTTGGAGCGTTATTTTCTCCAAACCCATTTTGGAGTTTCTTTATTTAAGCTATTGATAGATGTGCTCCTATAAAATTCTTTGTATCGACCTAGAGAGTATCTTCTGCCTGAAACCATTTGGTATCTGTATAAGTCTACCATCCGTGAATGAATTCAGTTTTCTGATATTCTTAGGAATTCGTTTTTATAATGACAAGATTGCTTCTCTCTCTCTCTCTCTCTCTCTCTCTCTCTCTCTCTCTCTCTCTATCTATCTATCTATCTACCTATCTATCTATCTCTCTTAAGTGATATATCCAATGACGTTGGCGACCGTGAAAACATGCCAGATTATCCTCTTCTTTGCCATACTCAGGAGCTTGATCATCTCCATTCCGGTCTAGACTGCAATACTCTTATTGAATGTTGTTCTCTGCTGAATGTAATTCATTGTACCTGTAATTCTCATAAGACTTCCATACAAACCAACCACAGCTTCCTGTAAGGGGTCTTTCTCTAGTTTTTTTACATTACCTCGAATACACAAGAATTCAACCTTCTGGTATTCTAAGAATTTTTCTATTTCCATAACAAGATTCCTGTAGATGAAGTAATTCAAAGTACCTGTAATTCTGAAAAGACCTTTGATCCGTACAAACTAACCACAAAGTTCTGTAGAGAAAGTTCCCTAGTAGTTTTTGTAACAATTCAAACAAAATATTAAAATATTGGCTGAAAATATCTTTTGTTCCTGTCTTGGTGAAAGGTTGTTTACGCCTTGTTTTCTAGAATTTTAGTTGCTACTGAAATACATTTAAACATCTCTGTCTGTTGCATTCAATTTAATATAAACATACTATCCATGTTTATTTCGAAATGCATACATATATACAACAGTGACACCTGTTTTGACGAGTCAAAAAGTACACATGGTATAATATACAAGCAGCAGTTCAATTTGGCTTCATTTTTATTCTTTTCAGTTAAACTGTCTATTGATAGAAAAAATTGTTTCAAAAATGATAAAAAAAATGCAGCCTTTTACCGAAGAAGCATTGAAATACTTCACGGCTCCGGAACTCCTTCTAATTTCTTTTTGAGTTTCTTTGTAATGTTCATGATACTGTTCAAACGTGAGGGACCCCAATCCCTCCTTCCTTTTTCATCAACTGGTACTCAGTCACCACAAGCACTAACTTTTTGCAAAATGCAATGTATTGCATTGTACTTCACTACAGGTTACAACTACCTTATGATCACCACCCAGGTATACCAGTTGGCCTTTACCACATAACTCACGCCAGGAAAGTTGTATTTTTGCTCGAATAGATTTACCCAGAAATGGTATTAGTAATGGTACTGGTTTCTCACTATCTGAATTGGATCTACCATGGTCTCTTTCCGTAAACCCACTGGCCGTATCGTTGTTTTCTGACTCATGTTGGAGCACATTGCTAACATTAAAAAATATTATGGCATAACATCAACACCTATAACACTGTGATTTAAGGTTTTTCACTTATCATTTCTTCTACTTAGTGAGAAGCCGTGACTTAATGGTTAGTTCAGCTGCACTGCAACGAAAACTTTTCAGATCTGATACCCCGAGAGGGCAAGAAGACTTAGGAACTTTAAAAAAAAAGTCAGGAAATTCCTCATTGCCACAACTGCAACAAGTCCCTCTAAAGGGCATCATCTGACCCCAGTTACTTGGGAAAATGATGTTAAAACAAAACAAAAAGATGTTGCTTCTGTAACACATGTACTAAAATTGGAACAAATACAAAGAAGATTTAGATGGTTCCTGCGCAAGGATTATACTCAAATTTTTACCGGAGTCTCTGAAAAAAGGGAATTTTATTTAATATATAATATATAATATATATATATTTATATATGTAAATATTATTTTTGAGAAGACTATGTTGTATGAGTATTCGTATAAATATTCTTTATAAATATTTTTAATAAAACTAGTTCTTATCAAAATGCCATCTTATATATATATATACATATATATATATATAACAGCTAGGGTTTTTATCACCCATGAGGAGAATTTTAGATGTCTGAAAATTTAAGTTTCAAAAACCCGATAGTCCACATTTGTACATAGGGTTAAAAGCAAAACAAATTCAGGTAATTTATTATAACGGCCATTTCAATTTTGTTTTCTGAAATAATCTCAAAGGAAATAGGCTAATTTGATTTCAATGCAATTTTGAAGCAAAACAAGGTAAAATTTCTCTTGAGTTTACTAAAATGGATTACATGTATATATGTAATGACCACATCAGGCAGTGTCATTTAAGGTCACCAAAGAGCAAAGTTTGATTGAATTACTTAGCTTTTTATTCTGTGTATCAAGAGGTTATATTTGTGGATATTAGACATCAAATCTAAAGAGAAAAAACCCCACATTTTTTGTAATTGTTAGTTTCACATCTTCTCAATGATCTGGGACTAAAGGATTTTGATTTACAGATAGAAAAAAAATGTAAATAATCATAATCATAATAGAAATAATAATAATAATAATTTTAATAACCGTGCCGGTATGAGAATAAGTGTTGGCTAGTTATCGCCAGTAGTAACGTTTATATAACAAGAAATTAGGCTAGATTCTTTCTAAATTAAACACGTATGTAATTTAGAATAGTGTAATACCCTACATGTAAATGAAAAACTGCAATTGCACAGTCTTTGGCTTTTCCTTCGTTTCATTTACTTCTATAAAATCACTTCCTTTTGGGGAAGGATGCATCAGGTTATCTAAAAAATACATACGTATAACTAAGTGGTATATATGTAGATATGTAGATATATAGATATGTAGATATGTAGATATGTAGATATGTAGATATGTAGATAGGTAGATANGGTATGTAGATAGCTAGATAGGTAGATACGTAGATACGTAGATATGTAGATACGTAGAGATGTAGATATGTAGATATGTAGATATGTAGATATGTAGATATGTAGAGATGTAGATATGTAGAGATGTAGAGATGTAGAGATGTAGATATGTAGATCTGTAGATGTGTAGATGTGTAGATGTATAGATGTGTAGATATGTAGATAGGTAAATAGGTAGATAGGTAGATAGGTAGATACGTAGATATGTAGATATGTAGATATGTAGATATGTAGATATGTAGATATGTAGATATGTAGATATGTAGATATGTAGATATGTAGATATGTAGATATGTAGACATGTAGACATGTTGGTGTTACTGGGCCGAGGGTTAAAAATTTTACTACAGACCTGCCTATAAAAATGGATACTGTAAAAGTTTATTATATGTATTTAGATTGTCTTCGGGGATATTTACCTCTATTTTTCAGCCTAACAGTTTTTCAAATGTTAAGGGAGACAAGAAAATCCAAGGGCTGCTTTACAACTGGAGTTTTTTTCACAGTTGAAATATACCCAAGTCTTGCAGCCCAATAAGAGGGATGTTTTTTGACATTATCGGCATTCGGAATAGGTTTGGAATAGAAATTTCTCATCAATCGTAAACAAATTTCACTTTTAATGCTTTAAATCCTTACCTTCTTAAATTTAGGGAATTATTTTATCAGTTGGAAAATCAGAATCAGTTAAAAGTCAGTGTCACTGAGTTAAGTGAATGAAATTGGGGGATTGGACTATATTTGGTAGACAGATTCCCTGCAATGGGAAATATTCCTGTTTTATTGTTTTCTGACTGACAGGAATTAAGGTTTACAAACATAAAATTATCCTGAGATTACCAGGATAATTTTTTCTTGGTATGAGCATCTATTTTACACCAAATATTACATCCACTTATCTGTCATGAAATTCCCTTTTTCGGTAACGTTTGAACACAAAGGAAAAAGTAATTTGTTAAACAAACCTTCAAAGCAAAGTTTGCTTATTAATCACGATGTGTGGGGTTTTTAATAAGAGAAATGTTGTGATACCAGAAGGTAAAGGGACCTTTTTCCCTTGAGTGAAAGGCGGTGTTCATTGATTTAACACAAAGAAGTAGCCGAATGGCCAAAATCCATTCTCATTAGATAATGGAAAGTCAAAAACAAGACTCAAAAGGGTTTTTAATAAATACTTGGGAACTTTCTTCAACGTTATGTCATGTTTTTACGTTTTATCGTTATGTTTACAGAAGAAGGGCTGAGTAAATTCTGAGAAAACTGCAAAGCCAAAAAACCAACTTCACCGAGTCTTTACAAGTGTAGCGAAAGTAATGCTAAGATAAATAACTAAATATTTCCTTCGTTTTCCTCTCTTTATTTAATACAAATTCAATATGAAATTTGCACTTTCTCACAACTTATCAACAACACAAATACCCGTTTAGTGCTACAGAAGAGGATAATGTTCTTCAAAATAAATCATCTGATCAAAAGAATAAACGTCCAAATTTTGTGAAACAGTAATATCTAAGTCTACATGCTTTAGGTTATTCGTGCTTGTCATGACAATGTTTATATTACCATGGTTTCTCATAGTGCGTTTCTAATGAAAACAAACCATGGGTATTACTGTTCACATCTCCAAATTATCATTTTTTTGATAAATCTGAAAGACATCAAACAGATTTATTTCACGATCCCAACTTCAAAAATCTGGCAATTAGAGTCCTCTTTCGGTTTAAAATAAAAATAAAAAGCTTGACACCTGGTAGCAAAAATCTCTTTTGAAAGCTACAGTTTTTGCCAACCCTGGATATCAATAAAACACAACACCAATATTGTGTATTTTTGCAAATTAATCATGTATATATATAATGTATATATTACATATACATAATGTATATATATAATGTATATATTACATATATATATATATATGTAAGCTGAATAACATAAGGAAAATGACACATAACCTATAAATGTGACAAGGGGTTAACCAGAAAGTTCCGCGGGAAGAAGTTGTTAGGGCACTAAAGTCTATAATGAAAACTGAAATAGCCAGTTGCAAAATGGTCTGTAGCGATTGGTATAACAGAATCAGCTATGTAAGGAGTATAATATACAGAAATGTGATTTAATTGCAAAATGACACAAAACGGGAGGTAACAAAAGAACCCTAATATCAAACTGAAAGATCTGGGTTGATATGAAGAGGCCTCTCGTTATGTGAGGCACATTTCCATTCAGTGTGAAATGTCTCCTTAATCTTCAAGTAGTAAACCTGAGGAGCTAAATTTGAGTCGAAAATTCAGAGCAAAAAAAAGGTAAACATTACCAACTCTTGAAGCTGTTTTCATATATTGAATCTTCTATCTGTTAGTATATGTTTGCTTACGATGGGCTTCTTGCGCCTGAATGTCGCAACTACATTACCAGTGCCCAAGGCAAGAAGAGGGATAAAAATGTAGTTGACGTTTCCTTGGAACAGAACTCCTAAAAGAAGGATGGTTGTGGTCAGGCTTATCAAAGTGGTGATCATTAAGGCAACTGACATCATGTGAATGTTCACAAAATTCTTGTGATAATGAACATTTAAAACATGTTAATATTGTCAAGCTTGTACACAGGTGAGACCAAAACACTTCTCTTTGGAATAGTTTTGGGTTTTCTGTTCACATTTTGAATTTATCATTTTGCTTTCCTTCCTGTTCTTTGGTTAATGTATGTTGTTGTGTAATGTCAAAATTATGTCCATATAATACATACGTTCGATATTTTGGTGTCCACTACCACTTTCATGATACAACTAAAATCGAAAGATGTCTTTCACACAATTGTTCCCTGATTAACAAAATTAAAAATGAATCCTCTGTTTTGAACATGAACTGGACAACGAGGAAGATAAATGTAATAAGTCGATGTGTTTCAGAAGATCAGTATTGCGTTAAAATTGAATCTCGTGTTCAAAATCTAAATTGTTTCATGCCAATTTAAATCTTTTTATAGCACTATTGTAAGGTGACATTTAAAAGTTTTATTGCTCAGATAAAGAAATTAGCTTTTTTGAATACTAATTTAAAGGATGTTTGGTGTTTGTTTTTCCTTCTTTCACCCAAAGCAAGGCTGGGAGCCAATTCAGTGCAAATCGTCACTTTTCTTATCTGATAGTTCACATACATGTTGATCTTCTTTTTTATTAATTTATTCCTTTTGCAATCTCTGGAAACATGTACAACCTCAGTGACAAGTCACTTATAACGGAAAAACGAACTGGGCGCGGTACTTTCTGGGACGTGGCTAAGACTCGAACCCGGAACCTGTCCCATGGCAAAATAGAGATTATACCACTACTGCTGTTATTAGAGGGAGTGCCTCCAGAGAGTTTCGTCAAAAAATGCTAAGAAAGCCAGACATAGAATTTGAAAACACCCGAGCTATTCCTTGAAAAACCCCAGTATACTAGGCAATTGGCAGACAATACGGAAAGGTATTTCAGCAAACACGTTAAGCAGAATAATAAGGATTGAGAAACAAGAGCGTGTTAAATCAAATGACAAAAGAGATTAAGAAGTTAAATGGAAATGGTTAAGGACTGAGAACTTTTATTATCGTAACTATGACGTTAGCAGAAAATACCTCTATTAAGGTTAACGTTGCACGATTTGTAGCTGTAGAATTCACTTTGTTAAAGTGTTGCATGAGAAAGAAAGAAAAGGGCTTGTAAGGTCTAGTTATAGAAATTACGTAATTTGGATTTTAAAATGATAAGGCCTCTTTTGGTTTCATTTTGTTTACTGAAGGAGATTACTGAAGGAGATTACTGAAGGTTCCTGAGTTGTAGCGTCCTTTAGTCTTTAATGTTAATAACGACATTTTAACAAGCAGTGTTCTTAATACGGAGAGAATGCTAGTGAGGACACGAGGAAACAGGTTTGAAAAATTTTATACCAAACGAAAAATGAAATAAAGCAAGCATTTTTGAACCTAAACTAACTTTATTAGCGTTGTTAGCAAGTCAAGGTCATTTAAAATACAACTCAGATAACCAAAAATAATATATCTAAAACTATTGATCCTAGTTTTCAAATCCATGTTTCAAAACTTCAGTACCAGTTATAATAAAGTTATAATATGAGAATGTGGAGAAAATGAGATTACTTCAATTTCTATTATGTGTTATTATCAAATATATAAAAAGCCCTGTCATTAAACCTCTCTGATGTATAAGGTAAACGTATTTATATTTGACGGCTGACACGACACTTTTCTGTTATGACTATTTTTAATGTTCCACAGTTCATGCTCTTAAATTCTAAAGTGTTTTTTGAAGTAAAAACTGTCTGAATTGCAGTTTTATAAATGAAAGTCTGAGTACGAGTCGCTCAGTACGTGATTACAACCCAAGTAGGGTGGTAGACACGTACAGAACAACAGATCTGGTGTGTGTAAAAGTAAAATGTAAAAGTAAGGGCATCCATGTTTGACGGCTGATACGACACCGTTTTGTTACGACTACATTTAGCTTTCCATAGTTCATGTTCTTAAATTTTAAAATGTTCTTAAAGAAGAACTGTGAATGGCACTCTATGAACGAGAGTCTGGGTACCATCCAGGACAACAAATCTGGTGTGGTCCATATAACACCAGTATCAGCACTGGTGTCCGAGAGCTTGGTGCTCCCAAATTAATGCGTTAAACAGAAAATAAGACCAATGTGATGTGCTCTCAGTAAGGCCACCACTTGACAACTTTTGATTTGTTAATTGCCCAGGGTAAAATTTTTCAAAAAACAATAAGTTGCAGCCAAAAAAAAAATATTGTAAAAGTCGAAAAATCAAAGGGGTCGTCATTGCTGTAGTTATTTCCAGACAGTTTAATAGAAGACAGGCGTTATGATTTTATAAAAATTTAATAACGCAATTATCGTGACGTGTAACAAACGTTTACCTACGAACAAGGAAATCGATTCTTATTGCTCTGCTGCTACTTCAGCTTTCTGGATGCCAACTTAATCACTTTGAGGTAAAAGGACGGTAAGCAAAGTTCCGGTTTTCGTGTTTGTGTATCTTACTAAGATGAACACTAATTTATGCATTTGTTTCATGAGTTGATTTATTTCATCTATCTACCTATCTTGGTCGATTTTCACGATAATATTATGGAGTATTACAATAGCTGATTTATTTCANCAATAAGTTGCAGCCAAAAAAAAAATATTGTCAAAGTCGAAAAATCAAAGGGGTCGTCATTGCTGTAGTTATTTCCAGACAGTTTAATAGAAGACAGGCGTTATGATTTTATAAAAATTTAATAACGCAATTATCGTGACGTGTAACAAACGTTTACCTACGAACAAGGAAATCGATTCTTATTGCTCTGCTGCTACTTCAGCTTTCTGGATGCCAACTTAATCACTTTGAGGTAAAAGGACGGTAAGCAAAGTTCCGGTTTTCGTGTTTGTGTATCTTACTAAGATGAACACTAATTTATGCATTTGTTTCATGAGTTGATTTATTTCAGCTATTGTAATACTCCATAATATTATCGTAATATCGTAATACTACTAGTAATTCTCTCTAATTATTTGTTGTATCGAAAGAATAATCAATGCAGAAGTCGACAGAATTATATTCATTGATAATAAAGAGCTCTTTGACACTCTTATTAAATCATAAGTCGACTTCACTTAAATAATGCGAAGAACACAATAAGTCTTAATGCATCTCAGGATTATTGAGTTGACATATTGGGCATCGAATTTCAGATGATCGAGTTTAATTGGCAACCTCGAAAAGAAAAATGAATACCAGTTTTCCAGTCTCATATGACAAGGTACAATTTAAAAGATTGTTAGACCCAATAAACCTCTCAAATTGTTTATTTCGATACTCTTTAAGAAGCCACATTCTGCTGGCTCCTGAAAGAAGACAGATGGCCTTTTCATACCATAGTCTGAACCGTTTTATAAACTGCTTACCTTACCTTACCGAAGTGACGTATCATCCAGGACGTTGTCGACCAGTTTCCTCCACTCCTGATGGTCTTGTGTTGCATGTAGTAGTTCAAGTATGCTTGCTTTCCTTGTTGCCCTCATCAATCCATATGTGTACTTCTCTCTTGGTCTTCCTCTGGCTTTGCTTTCTTTAAACTGCTAGCACAGGTAGATGCTACTAACCTACTTTTCAGTTCTATATCCTTAGTACTTGTATATATGACATCTTGATTAGAGTAATCTTGGATGGTTTGATTATTTTAGAATTGGTACTGAGCAGTGTGTTTATAAAAAAATTAAATTCTCCTGCAGTTGCATCACAAAAATAAGGTCTTCTAAATCAAAATTTGTCTTGATAGGGAGAAAAAACTCAAATGATAGTTGATGGGTGATATTAATTTTATATATATGGTTAATAATTTTTTTACTTGGTTTTATCTCGAAGATTGTGATTTCAGATATTAGCCACGGCTTGTCGCATTCGAGTAAACAGGATTTGCATCTGTTCTATTCACAGAGAGATGGTTTAGAGGATCATAAAAATAAGATGCCTGAAGAAAACAAACATTCAATATTGTTAATACTGAAAAAACGTGAAAAATAAGGATGTTTACTGGAGCACAATGGTCAAATTTACAACACACTCCAATGATAAGTTTCTTATCCTGTCGACAAGAATTGCTTTTATCAATAAAATTATAGTTGGAAACATTTAGTTTCTTGCTCTCAGAATCGAGATTCAAAGTAAAATTATAACGAGGCCTCAAATACATTAACAAAAATAAGTGTCAGTCGACACACAATGTTATGGCCTCTGTAAATATCCACTCGGTTTGTGGTCAAGGCCATCAGCCCTTGTATTAAGAGAGTTTTCGTAAAAAATCGATATACTGCGCTTACATGTTATTGTTTTGCCTGAAGGTTTACATAATCAGTGTTGTTTAAACCGCTGGGTGTCCCCCTTCACCCCCCTCCCCCACTCCACTGTAACCACGAAATAACATGAATGTCGCCAAGATTTTGTATCGGATATTTATTACTACGTAGGCTATTGTAAGATTGAAAAATTTAATGTAGGAATTAAGAAACTCAAAAAATTTGAAAGGTATTAAGTGCCTGAACTACTTGGAGAAAGCAATGCTTCACACTATGTAGTCATTGGATGACTTCATAAATTTGTGGAAAGGATGTGAATTTCAATTCAAAACAAGCAGGCGGTAGAGAAACTATAGACCAAAGTACTTTTTAAGGGTAAATTCCTGCACAAGGATATACATGACCTTTTCGTTTCATCAGTGGAGAATATATCTAAATTACCAAGTACCATGACAAAGATTGACAAAGTATTCGCTTCGAAGTAAATACAGGCGTGGAAGTTGTACCAGATTTCATATTGTGGAGTCTTCGACTTCTTCTGCCCTATTAAGTTAAAATGGGCATTTTTGCAATAGGTGTGCTGAAAGAGAGGGAGAGAAGGGAGCATCTATTAAAAACATAACTACAAAACGTAAACGTCCAACTAATTTAAAGAGAGGTTTCCCTGAAAAGATATCAAATGGTTATAGGAGATGTGAGAAGGAACACTTCTAATTCTATTATTCTTTTTTATATACTCATAGTATGTTCAATCCTAAGGTTCAACAATAATAATGTTAATAATACCAGCGAAAAGCTATGGAAAGTAAAAAGCAGTCATTACTATCTTATAAGATAGGTTTCATTTCTCATTTCCAGTACAACTAGCAATTGCATTCGATATATGAAAGGTCTGGGACTGCAAATATTCATTTGCAAGACAACATTCAATTCTAAATGCAACGTTAAAGTTCATTTTAGTTCTTATCATACTTGGATAAGAACTGAAGTAAACCTTAATCTTGATCTTAAAACAGATGTTATCTTTTTTTGTTTGTTTGTTTGTTTTAAAGTCATTTCCCCCCAGTAGCTGGAGCTCAGACAGTGCCCTTTACAGGGACTTTGTTTTAAGAGTGAGGAATTTCTTGGCCGGATGCCCTTCCTGACGCCAACCGAAGGTTTTCTTTTGTAAAGTTCCAGATTCTTTTCACTCGCTCGGGGAGTCGAACCCGGAACTTTTGGTTACGGTGCAACTGCACTAACCATTAAGCCACGGTTCCTCTTAAAACAGATATTATCTATTTATATTAAATGCTAATTGTAGATTTAGCTAAATATGAAGTCTTAAATTTAGGCATACTCACTACTGTGGTTAAAAAATCAAACCTACTGAACTAAGGAGTGCCGTAATTACGTAGCCCGTTACTACGATACACTTACTACTTTTCTTATTGCACAGCTTAAAATAATAAATGTACATATGTGGTCGAGAAAAAAATTCTCAAAGAGTTATGGTTGTCATAGCACCTCAACATTTCTTATACCCACAGACAAACTGCACTGACAAACTTGCGTAAAAAGAGTCCTTCCACTTTGATCAAAAAAGAAATGCTAGCATCTTTGTTGATCAAACGTTCTGAAACAAGATTTTATTAACCCACTACTTAGGAAGAGAATGTGGTTGGAATTTCACAGACAGACCGTCTCAAAAGGTAGAAGAAATACTTTTGCAGATAAATGAGGAAGAGACAACTGTATACAAAGAAATCAAGAAACCGAACTTTGTGCGTAGGGAAAAGGTGCTGAATAACTTGATAACATACAAGAGCAGTGTAATAGTTTTATGAATTAAATGACCTGAAAAATAGGAAACAAAAATCTTTTGAAAAGAAGGGGTTTGAAATGAGTTGTACAGTTATGGCCCGAAATCTGTAACTTATAGAGCATACTTAAAATATACCTTTTTGATGCAGACAAGTGACTAGGTATTGTACTAAATGGTGTACTTTACAGCATTGATTTTCACTTTTTAATCACTCAATTTCCGTTCAAGGGTTTATATTCACCTTGTTGTCATCAATTTGGCCATAATACTTTCTAATTACTGTCTTAATTATTCCTGAGCCTAAACTTATGAATGAAAATTTAAATATTTAAGGATTAACATTGTATATTAACAGTCAGATAGTTTTATAAAAATATAGATAATTTTTTAGAAGAATGAAGTTATGGCTGTATTTTGTTGGTCCTATGCTTGGACTTTGGTCAGACAGTTTTTTTCACTGTCACTTCTCTGGACCAAATCACCAGAACAAGAAATCCAAAGTCAAGCGGTATTACGTCAATAAGGAAAACCAAAAAAGAAGCGAATACACCCTCCTGCATTTTTATGATAAACTGTCAACTACAATTGAAGTCTATACACCATTTTCTATAAACAGCCTTGGCAATGTAAATTAGATCTGAATAGCCTCTTATCGCTTCCAAGTGGAAAGCTAACCCAATTCCATGAATTACTCTTAACTGTTTGGTCTCGACATTTTTATTGCACTGGTGGCTCAGTAATTGATCCTATAGCTGAATCACAATTAGCAGCTTTTTACTTTATTACTGATTTCTTCCCCCTCCCAGTTTTTTCTCCGAAAACATAAACAAACCGAATAGCATACCACTTATAACGGAGAAATGTATTGGGCGCACTACGTTCAGAGACTTGGCTGAGGCTGTAAGCGGAAACCTCTCCCATGGTAAAGATATTGTTTTACCACTATCACGTGCTGATAAAGCCAATACTTCCAGAAACGAATTTGAAAAGTTAAGTTGAACTTACGTTTACGGCACATCCAAGAATGTTAAGTGATAAGCAGGACATTGGATCCCAGTCGAAATGTACCCCAAAATGTAAAAAATATTCATTTACTTTTTTAGAAATCATGGAGCAAAATATTTACTAGTAAGCCGGGTAACATCACTTTCCAGTGTTGGGACTTTCCTTCGTAGTTTTATTTAATTAATTGTTTTGTAAATATTTGTAGATCATTAGAAAGGTTTCCCTTGTTACTCTTCATTCTGATATTCAGCAATTAAAGACTGTTAAGTTTATCATTATTGCATGAAATATAAAAATCTTGGCAAAACGTGCCTTGTAAAGTATATTATGTAAAAACAGCGTTCCCATTACAAAAACATCCAAGCCTGGTGTATTTATCGGTAACCTCGGTACAAGGATATCCCAATTTTGATTGTTGCAGAGTGAAAATACAATTCTAAAAAGTTAAATTGATAAATTAAAAAAATGGTGTTGTAAACGTTACAAAACAAATAACGTTGTGCAGTCGCATACAAAGGGAAATATAATCAGGGGATGACAAAATATAATACTACCTTACAATCTTGTCAGGGATGACAAACCACATGTTTAAATTTTCATTCATTCTTTTTCCCTTTAGAGCTGGAAATGAAGTTTGTTCCTCCAATCGGACAACAACACGAAGAGAAGAGCATATATTATTAATAAGTAATATTAATAACTGTTATTAATAAATGATAAAACTCCTTGAGAAATCCAAATATAAATACTTGTATCTTTCAAATTTGTTAATTTTCCTTTTATTTTTACATAATTGATGAATAAACCCACTCTTTTAGTTCCCATTTCAATAGTATCCACACCTTTTTAAACGTTTTTCGGTTTAATGGGAAGGTTATTCAACACAGGATCATATCAATGATAACTCCTTGTGTTGTTCTCTTGCCCTCGCAACGAAGTCTAGAGTTTGATTTCTTAGTTTACATTTCTGAGGTATTCTCTGTGGATATATCCTCATATATTTTGGTTTTATACAAATAAACCATTAGCATGTCGTTAAAATCTGAACTGACAATCATTTCACTTTTAAAGTATTTAATTTTCAATTCAAAATATAAACGAATGCCAAGTTCCAAAAGGAGGCTGACATATTTGTGTCAAGTGGCTTGGATCTTGTTTGAAATTTTGTTATTAAGGGTAGGAAAAGATAAAGTACAAGTGTAGTTAAAATGCGGCTAAATTAGAGCATTGTACGGACGTATTCTTAAAGGATTTGTAAATAAGTATTTCTTTGAGGAATTTAGTCTGGCGTTTGTTATTCAATTGCTATAAAATTCCAAATCCAAAATGTAACAAAGATATGTGCCTTCAAATGTTGCTTGGTGTTACAGCTTTTCCATTCGGTTTTGAAACTTTTGTTGGCTGATGTTGAACACGATAGACTACTTCTTGCTATGAATTGTTTTGAAATTGCTTTCCAAGCGAGTTCGTCCGTCAAAAACGTTTCACGAGCTTGCTGAAATGCAACATTTCGTACTGACAACAGATGACATTGTGTTTTCCTCATCTTTGAATGAAGACCAGAGACTAAACGATGGCAAAGTGCAACCACCAGAAAAGCTTCGAAATTTCAAGTAAAGTCAGCTTCTTAAACGAAAGATACAGTCTGCCACTGACTCAATCTTGTCTCGGTATGCTGCTCAGAAACAATGCCCCTCTTCTATAAGACTCGGTGCCGGACGATAAAGTTGTTTTGACAAATCAACCAAAACTTTGTTTGAGATTGTACTCGGGCTCGGTGGCCAACACAAATTCTTTACTAACTTGCAAGTTTCAGGACTGACGGGTGCCAGAAATACGCTAAATTTCAATTCACTGCCAATCGAATTCACCACGAGGAACGCATTTATTCAACTAGCATAGTCGGTAAAGTTTTTCCTGGCTTTCATTGAAGAGAACCACTCTTCCATAAATTGCCGTGATTGCGTAGATTTGAAATCATTCTCTTCGTCAATGTTATATCTTTTCCTGGAAGAAACATTGCGTGTGTGATTTCCAGTAAGAATGATATAAGAAACGAACCGGTCTGGTTTGTTCACCGTCTTCTTATTAACTAATTAGAAGTCTATTTACAAATTTGTAAATAGACTTCTAATCTGTAATAATAAAAAATAGAATAGAAAATAGACTTCTAACATGTAAAAATAATGTAAGATCCCGGAAATTACTGTGCCAGGTACAACTGATTAATCACCATTCTACGGGAACAGGAATATTTATCTTCTATTGCTAGGAATGTTGACTTAACCTAGGTAAATAAAACTTTTATACGATTCATTGATAAAATGTTCCTGTTGTACGTCAAAACTCTTGATGACCTTTAGTTCCATTATTGTCCCTGTTTTGTCCCCTCCAGAAAGACACTGTTTCTTTCCTAAAGCTGGCGCCAAGTTTGTTATTTTTAAACAAGTAACAAATTTCATAACAATTTCTTTTGAGTTTCTCTTCAATTGTATTAGGACCAGTATGATTTAAAATTAAACAAGGAATAGGCTGAAGAAGTAGACCATATTTCATAGCTTGCCATATTAATAAACTGAAAAATAGGAGAAAACTTTAAGAGACTAGAAGGAAAAAAATTTGAGTGGAGAAAACATTTTCAACATCGATAAAAATAGCTTTTACTCACATATACCACAACCACCAAATATTATATTTTTCGGAATAAATACCAGGATCACCTATTTTAAAAGGATGAAAACAGAGGGTGGTTACATGAGGATTTTCCTTAATAAAACTTTGTGAAACAGGAATTGTGTATTCAAAAGAAAATTACAACACAAACTTCATAATGTCTCTCCGTAAAAATAAAACCCAATATTTTTTTGCTGTATCAAAATATTTTAAATCTTATTTCATATTGTTCACGAGATAGTACTCTGTAGTTGCTCTTACATTAGATTTTTTTGCCACAATAAGATTATCTTTGTCGTACGTTTCTTTTATCGAAAAATGAGTTCTATCATGGTTAGGTCAATCAACCCTAAGATTAAATGCAAAAGTTTTTGTGATTTGATGATCACCTCCTGGTCTGAAACCTTTTTCTTCTTTCAATACACACTTTTAATTAGAAGCTGGTTGCTTGGAAACTGGTACTTCTGTGGGCAAAATCCAACAAACTCTTGTACTAAGCTCAAGAAAAGTAAAATTTCAATTTTTTAAAGAGCCCATTTACTTTAGGGTTTTTTTCACGGATGAATAGATTGTTTAAAGTAATATTTTGGTCAACAGTTGTTATAAGCTGTTGTTTTTGTTTGGAATAGATTGTAACTTTTGACTTTGATCTGCATGTTTTTTTCCCCGAGATGGTCTGCCTTAATACCCATCCAAACATCTATCTATCTATCTATCTTGGTCGATTTTCACATCGCCCAAACATGCCTAACTTCAAAACAACAAGACAATTTTTTGTCTCGAAATAACAAACCATTTAAAAAACTTAGTGATAAAACACCAAAATGTTCGTGCCAAAGAATGAAACTTGCAGTGACTAAGGGCTGATCGAGGTTTCTTACAGAAAAACGAGTGATAGCAATTGTGAGACAGGGTTGTCTTCAAAATTAAAAAAAGAAGTAAGAACGAACCGAAGTTGACTTCCCACCAAGTTTTTAGAACATCGAGATAATTACCTCACCTTGGCCCTCCGCCAGTATCCGACCAATTTATTTGACNTTAATACCCATCCAAACATCTATCTATCTATCTATCTTGGTCGATTTTCACATCGCCCAAACATGCCTAACTTCAAAACAACAAGACAATTTTTTGTCTCGAAATAACAAACCATTTAAAAAACTTAGTGATAAAACACCAAAATGTTCGTGCCAAAGAATGAAACTTGCAGTGACTAAGGGCTGATCGAGGTTTCTTACAGAAAAACGAGTGATAGCAATTGTGAGACAGGGTTGTCTTCAAAATTAAAAAAAGAAGTAAGAACGAACCGAAGTTGACTTCCCACCAAGTTTTTAGAACATCGAGATATCTGATTCACATTGTCGAACAGGGTCAGATTTACTTGTTTGGAGGCCCCAGGTCCTTAAACTGCACGTGGTTTCTCTGTGAAAGTGCATCAGTAAACTTGTCGCGTGAAAATATCAGATCGTAAGTAATGTATTTCCTCTATCTAAATTACCTGTGAACCAGCTTAGTAAAGAAAACAAAGTTACAATTTTGGTCCAATTTTCATACAATTTTGTTACGATGAATTTTATTGCGTTAGGTAAATGCCAATGACACTCGATAAGAGAACAGTGTTAAAAGTGACTGTTGGAACTTATGGAACAAAACGTATCTTTCAAGCATAATCTAAGACTGAAATTGAAACATTGGCAACACAACAGTCTGAGACTTGGGAATATTTTCCTTTACACTTATAAAATAAACGTGTAAGCGGTAAACCAATTCAACGCACTCAACTGACGTAGATCAGCTCCCAACCAAAATAACTTAAATGAAAGTTAATACAAATAGCAAGCCTTAATTTCGGCGTCAAAGAAAACTGCCCACCTTGGGAGTTCACAAATATTCTCAATTGTTAGCTGGCAACCTGTTCACAGTTCAACAAGTGCATATTTCATCATTTTATAATTGGATTACTAATTCTTGCAGAGGGAAACAAAGAAGAATCGAGAGTTCCCTGTGAAGTGCAGGTGACGTTTTTAAACAAGGGATCTACCGCCGTTGCAAAGGCTTCCCCCTTTGTGTTTCCATGGTAGTGCTAAAGAATACTAAAAAAATTCGTTAGCTAAAATATGACGGGCACCTTTAGCTGCAGTCAATCACAAATCAAATCCGTTTTCCCGGAACATTTAGAGATTTAAATTAACGATCCAATAAATCGTCGTCTCTTCACGATGGAGGACGGTATTTCTTATCTAATTCTATTATGTTACTTATGAATGTTTTTTATTTATTTATTTACATATAACGAAGGTTTATGCAGGATAACCACTCCAAGAAAATCCTACCATCAATATCAGTCCTGATAAAAGACAAGACAAAGAGACTCCTATTAAATGTACAACAATAAAAACATTTAAATATCTACATATACAAAAAATACAATATAAAAACTATCCACAAAATTGTACGTCTGATGATGATATACTGTTTACTGTATCTGTAGTAGTAGAAATTTCCGACAGTTGCAATCAGTCCTTCTTTATTTGGATTCATCGCGTTTCATCCTTAGCGAGCATTTTTAGTTCTCGTAGTCTTTTCACAGTTCTTAGAGTTCCTAGTTCTGCATCTCTGAGGTCTGCTCTCAGTATGTCAAGTAGATTTGCGCCTGCGCAGATGTTTTCGGTGACAAGGATCAAGTTTTTCCATGACTGCCTTGTGAGCTGCCCAGCTGTTACAGTTGTATAGCAATATTCACATACATCTTGCATTATATAATCGCAGTGTTTTAGTCACAGAGATTTTGGATCCTTGGATCTATATCTTCCAAAAGCGTTGAAACACAAGTTTTCCCATAACACAGCGTGCGTTTTTATTCGAGGTGCTACAGAGGAGAGATCCAAGGATCTTGAAAGTCTATAAAGAGTACAGTGTGTATAAATGAAATTCATAATTAATTCCATTATTATACTCACTTTACATAAGAAATGTCTGAGGAAAAGGAGGGATACTAATGAAAATCAAGCGTATAGATGCCTAACATATGTTTGTAACTTTTAAAATGAGTAATTTCTCAAACAAAAACGGGAAGTCGTTATAACTCTTTGAACCTACGAAAAAAATGGATGCTCTTCTGTATCAAGCTCTCACTTTTGGCAGTCCCAGCAATAGTTTGTTTTTTCTTGTGATTTGTTCATGCTCAAACATTTGAGCTTACCTTAGATCTTCCGTCCTTCCGTCCTGTGAAAATCAGGCAGCAGCACGGAGCCCCCTAATTGGTATTTGGGTTTCTGGTAGGATTGTTCTCGACTTCAAGTCCTCTTTATATGTAGGCTGCCAGGTTGTTTTCGGCCTGCCTTTTTTCTTCCGCGCTGTTGTTGGTTGGCAGTTGAGCGAGTGTTTTGCAAATCTCTCTTGTGGTAGGCAATAGATGTGGTCTGGTAGCTTCCAACGCCTCTCGTCTATTATTATGTCTAAGGTTTTTTGCCTTGTTGGTTCAAGGATTTCCTCATTCGTCATGTGTTCTCTTCATGTTACTCCTAATAGATAACGCATATTACGTTGGTGAACCACATATAATTTCTTTGCTTCCTGGTAGACTTTCATGTCTCGCAGGAATATATGACAATGGTCACCACTATCGACATATACAGTTGGAGCTTGATCTGAAGGGAGATGTTGTTTGTCTTCCAAATTTTCGCCATGCTTTGGAAGGTTGCCTTGGCTTTGTCTAATCTGGCTTGTGTGTCTGCCTTCTTTAAATCGATGAAATTTACTGTCAGTTCTTTCTGAAATTCCAGGCCCTGTTCGATGCTGCTTCTCAGCATGAATTTTTGTTCAGTGTTTGCTCTCTGAAGTCAGCTTGGAGTTCTTTTAAGTTGTCCTAGACCGCTGACTGAAGTCTTTTCACTATTACTCGGCTAAAGACTTTCCCTGGGACTGGTAGTAGCTTAATGGCTATCCAGTTATTGCAGTCTTTGAAGTCACCTTTCCTCAATAGTTGGACAATAAGCCCTTGTCCCCGTTCTGCCAGGGTTTCTTCTCCCTAAAATATTTGATTGAAGAGAGTAACTTATTCTGTAAGAAGTGCGTTGCCACCATGTTTCAGCAGTTCTCCACAATTATTGTCGAATCCTGGGGCCTTGTTTCTCTTGATGGATTCACTCCCACTTCTACTTCCTTTTCAGGTACTGATGACATGTCCATTGGTCAAGTGCATGGTTCGAATAGGCTGTCCCAGTCGTATTCGATTTCTGATTTGGGTTGATTAAGTGCTTCCCGGAAGTGTTTATCCCATATGACATTTCTGACATTTCGAATAGGCTGTCCCAGTCGTATTTGATTTCTGACAGTTCTGCACCCTTCTTTATTGTATCTCTGAAGTGTACCCACTTGGATTCAACTGGTCTCTCTGGAGAGCTGGTTGGTGATGTTCACTTGGAAACTCCCAGAAATTTCTGGATTTGTCAGTTTTTCAATTGCAAAGATCCTCTTCTGCTGTGGTTTGCTTTGTCTTGTGAGTTGCAGCTTGGCTTTTCTGATCACCAGGTGGTGGTCTGAAGATATGTCCGCGCCTCTGAACACTCGGACGTCTATCAGTGATGTCCCCCATCGCCTGCTAATGCATTCAATGTCATTCATGATGGTGCCATTGAGTGACTTTCAGGGGAGCTTTTGTGTTAGTTTATAATTGAAGAAGGCATTTCCTATCCCCAGGTCATTGTCATTGCAGAGTTCGAGAAATCTGTTTCGATTATCATTTATATTCGCTGCACATCCAAATTGTTCAATTTTGTTAGCTGCACCAGTACGCTTTGCTACAATCTTTGTGTTCCAATACCCCATGACTAACTTCAGATCATGGGAAGGCAGATTTTCAATTCTTTTCTGTAGTTCATCACAGAAGGGGTTTTTGTCATCTTCTGTTGTTGCTTCGCTGGGAGCTTACACTTGTATTTTGGATACTTTCGTGTATCCTGATGTTAGTTTCGCAGTGATGATTTGATCTAAAACTGGATTTCAGTCTATCAAATCCATTATAGCTGTCTTGTTTGTAATTATACCTACTCCTCTGGTATGTTCATCTTGAGGTCCCGAGTACAGCACCATGATCCCATTGCTACTGAGTAGTCCTTGCCCTATCCACCTCATTTCACTAACTCCTAAGACTTCTAGATGGTACTTCGAAGGGCAAACTGCCTCTCGGCTTTCGTTCACGCTCGTCATATGTACATCGGAAGATATCCCGGGTACTGTTCTATGCGTGGTTTCCCGAAATTCATTCGAGGATAAACCATGTCTTTGATCACGCCATGATTGCTGACCGGAATGGCTTTTCCTTGCTGTTTCTGTAGTCTTCAAGTTTTTTTTGTTACAGGGCGACCCTGCTTGAAACTCTTTTGTAAACATTATCAAAATGAGAATTTACGTAAGGCGTGGTGTCAATACCAAGGTACTTGTATTGAGTGGTGACACACCAGGGTTTCTCTGCATGTGATGTTAAGGATATCTATTACACTGAAAAGCTTTTGTCGTATTCCACAAATCATGGTTTCTGACTTTTCCTTCGCTAGTCTTTTTTGACTGCTTCTTTGGTTGCCGAACCCTTCAGTAATGTAAAATGCAAACTACAATATATGTCTTCAAATGCTATTAATTCGAGCTCTTTTAAAATGCACACGTTCCTTTTCGCACAAGAATGCGACCCGGTGATAAATAAATAATTCATCACGGTTGCTTGTAAGAACAAAGAAAACAATAGAATTCTACAAGAAAACGTTTCATGCATCGACTCAAAACGTTATGCAAATGAAAACACTAATAAGATTCCATAATATCCGCAAAAAATGAGTTAGAAACAGATTCTTATTTTGACAACGAAGCTTTCAAATTTTTTCATTGTCCTTTCTAATCCTTTCTTCCTTTTCCATTGAAAGGATTTCAGGTTCTGATTATGATTAATTAAGCCTGTATATCGCAATTGTTACTTAATTATACACGCGTCTTATTTTCGTGTAATGAGGTTGCCTGTATGTAATTTGGTCTTGATATCCATCTTGACCTGGTCACTTTCGTGCTCACTCACGAGTGATTTCGCTCTTCCTCCCAACAACAAGCACAGTTGAATATTTCAAGTGTTTCCTTAGGTGTTGTCCTTCACGATGAGATTGCGCTTGCGCAATATGTTGATATACAAGCAAATATGGCATGCCAGAGCTATCGGAGCTCTCCAGGAAATTCATGTTTGCAAAAACTTATGAACTTTGGCGGATGTTAAGAGAAAGTTGACGTTGTATTACCTTATTAAAGGTGCACAATCTTTGACGGGAAATACCTGGCATGGCGCTTCTTACCGTTCAAAGGTCGCCATCAGCAAGTAGCATCGAGGATGATTTGGTGAGCAAAATTGTTTTGTTTGTTTATATGTCGTTTATGGATAGGGTGATTAGTCAATTATAACAATTTTTAGGGCCTTACTTTGACTTATTTGATGTTGTCATTCTGATATCTGACAGAAGCAACAGGGTACAAAGGGATAAAATGCGATTAAAGTAGAATTTATTTTCCCAACATGTTAAGAAATGATGCTACTGTTTTGAACACAGACATCTCGACACCAGAAAATTCATAACACTCATGTGTGTGACATTTGGGCAACATTAAATTCTATTTCACTACTCATTTCCAAGTTATAATTCAGATATTAAGCCACTTCATAAAAGCATTACATTTGCACACCCCCAATGTTAATACTGTACAAAAGGCACAAGGATGCCGTTGCCTTCCAATCACTCTGACAATTTATTGACGTAATAAATTGATATGCGATAAATCATACTGTCAGATTCGTTATCTCTAAGGTTCTCCCGGTTGCAGACCAGGTTGTTTGTACACAAGATATTCCAATTAGTGTTTTAGATTTGAAAAGTTTGCAGTTTATGGTGATATTATTTTATTATGAAAGACTAACAGTTTACGCCAGTGGATAACGAAGAACGGTATCTAAAAACAGGGAAGACAGTCATTTATGCAGGGCCCCATAGAATGCCTACCAGCTAAAGTAGGGAAATGTATTTGTAGCTGGAGCTGTTGCTCATCGGGTGGTATTGCCGTAGATAAAAATAGCTGACAAAAAAAACCTAAACGGGTTGATAATGGACACTGCAATGCAATGCCATCCAAGTGCTTTTCTAATTTTGTTCTTTCTTGTCAGGGTTGACTCGGAGCAACCGGCCTTGCAGCTTCGGAATGAGCTCGTTCCTTTATTTTTCCTATTCAGTAAGGTGCCAGGAGTAGTTCTTTCAAACATTTTACCCAGCAAAATTTTAAAAAATTGGTAGTTACGGAAGGACATTTGATGTTGATTATCAGTAATGGATGTGTTTGTACCAACAACAAAAGTTCTAAATTGCCTGCACATTTTTCTAATAACATGCAAATAAGCAAGAGGGAGGGGGGTGACTCGGGAAAAATAAGTTAACAGGATTTGAGTTGCCTCTTCTATTTCATCGTTGTTGATACAAATCAGTTTGGAAGGTTGTTTGCGAATAACATATTTTTTTTGTTTGGGCTTGCTATGGTTTAATCCCCGTTTTTCTGATTTTTGAGTGCCATTGAAAACTATAAATTTCCTATTTGTGAGTTTACTCAGTGGGAATTCAATTCGAATTGTTAAAATAGAGTCGTGCACTTTGTCGTAAGGAATTGCTGTATAACCCATTGGAGTGTAAAAATTTGAAAGAATTTCTTTTGTCCTTTGACAGTACTGCCTGGTAAAACCCTTCATAAATCTTATTTACTGCACCCAAATCAGTTAACTTGGGATGATAATCATGCTGTTGGTAGATTTTAAGAAACACAAATAAGCATTTTCATTAAAGAATAGGATATTCCTGTCTATTAAACCTAATAGAGTCATATTGGTGGTATTTCAAACAATTGTGGGTTCTGAAAAACTTATCAGTCATCTTTTTGTTTTATTGGTGGTTGTATACATAAAACCACACAAATTTAAAAATGGCTAAGGAACTCTGACTGTAATGTAGGAGACCATGCTTTGGAACTGGCATGGTCTCCTACATTGCATTACAGAGTTCCTTAGCCATTTTATGCATGGCCAGAAGATAGTTTCCAGAGCATTATCATCATCTTGTTTGCTTGAATCATTAGTTAAGGGTAATATGTTGTGTCCTAGGTGCATTTGGGCATTGAATCCACACTTAATGAAACACTTCACTTTTGCATCAACTTGCACTGCATGCAGTGAGGCTGACACCCAGTAATTGGTGTGTAGTACTGTAGTGTCCCAGCACATCTGCACGTCAGTCTTTGGATATTGGATACTTCATCTTTTGCAGCATAGCATGCTGGTTCCAATATTTTGATTTCATTGTCTGGATGATTCATGCATCCATAGCTTGTAGCAGTGTGATTGTGTTGGCCAGAGGAATTTTATGTTTTATAATGCAATCTGTGGATGTACTGATGCATTGTCTAACAACAGAAAAAATTTCCACTTTTGTGCACACATCTTCCTGTCTAAAGCCAACCATCATCAAGGAAATTAACACCCATGCTTTGGAACTAGCATGGTAACCCACTGGTAGAGAAGCCACTGATACTGATCCAAAGCAATGTGGCTTCTGAACTTTGCCTATCACTACTGGCTTTAATTTATCCCCTGTCATTGATGCACCCAGTGCTACTGTTACTCTCTGTTTTGATTGTATTCAAATGTAACTTTCTGCTGTTTCATATTCAAACTTTTATTTCCTTCATAGAGTTCTGTAATCTCAGTTTTTTGTTTGGGAATGTTGTGTACATGAGTGCAACCAACACCAATTTTGTTTGTCACAACCCACAAATTCTTTCTGTTTTCCAGAGGCTTAAGGATTTGAAGCCAATACTCCATTTTTGCTCAGATGACATTCCATACTGCCCTGTAGTAGGTATGGTTCAAAGCGAGCCACTTACTGTCTCACAACACCCCTGACATATCTGTTGTATAAAACTGTGTTTATCCAAGTGCTAAATTTAGCATTCAGGCAAGAATTACATATCTGGTAATACTGCAATTTGATTTGTTAAATTTCCAGCATCACATATGTCTGTGTGGTTAGTTTGTGTGAAGGAATTGATTCAAAGAATGCACTGGCACTTTATTGGTTTAAAGGACGTAATTGTGAGAAAAAACTTGTGTTATTGATTATTATGAGATTGTGGATTAACTATATGGGTTAATTGTTAAGGTGACAATTAAATATTTTGGGTTACACATGAATATATAGTGGTTCAAGAATTGTGTTGAACAAGCCAACAATGATAAGTTTCTTGGCCACTGAAGATTTCCTTCATCAGCACAATATAATTTATGACTGTTTCTCCATCTAATACAATGTGAAATGCTAGCTTGAAATCCAAAACCATGACCACTGGCTACTTTTCACAGCTGGCTACTTACCCCAGGGGCAATACATTTTGAAATCTATTGGGGGAAAATGATCTGGTCATATGTGGCAGATGACTGCTGATCACAGGTGGCAACTAGCACATATGGCCACAAGCACAGGCCACAACCACTGTATTTCTGTATTTACTTATTTTTGATTGTCATTTATTTTGAAATGTGTAATGAGATTAAGAACCATCACGTCCACAAATGAGAGTGATGTATACATTGTATTACATATTTCATTGGTCATTCTTTCTTTCATGTCTTAAATAAATCTTGGGTACTTGCTACTAGAAGTCTGTTTTGACACTGCTTCAATTTTTATGAATAATCTTGATCATCAAAGCTATTTTGAATCTGGCATCAGACAGAATCTTAAGGGTTTTTAATGAATATGGTCAATATAAAGAGTTAAGAATGGATTTGATATACCTTCCCAGTTAGGACCACACACAATGTGCTATGCCCAGTTTCTGTACTTCCTTAGTAAGGGAATTTTCAAGCATGGCCTTTAAGTCAGTATGTGGATTTGTCAGTTGTTCTTAATCAAAGCCACTGTAGCATAGCTTCTAAGGTTATTGGTGATACACTTCACATATGTAACCATTATTTCCTCCTAATCAGGAGGACCTTGATCAAGTACTGCTGAAGCAGTGATTATTGAACCTTTGATAACAACATATAGGGTATAGTCAAGTGAGGTTTACCATTGGTAGTTGTGATTTTTGAGTGAGACTATGACATGCCTGCCAAGAAATGTGAGTCAGCTGAGATTTAAGGCATTTTTTGGGATCCCTTAAGGCATTATTTCCAGTTGTGTCTCCACAAATGGGACCAATCCCATTTAAAGTACAAGTTTAGTTTTGTTAAAGTATAATGGTAACCAAGAATTTTTTTGTATTCAAATGGGCATGCAGGAAGATCTTATTTAATTGATAATGGTTCTGCATAATGGTGATTTTAATTTTTAAATCAAATTCACCCCGAAGACCATGCTTGGTCTCATTCAAGCATGAAATACCAGTTTGAGGACTGGCGGGGTATAGTCTTTCTCTCACGGGCAGGTGAAGCGCTCTTCAGCCTTGGATAGCAATCACCTAGAGATGGTGTCTCGATAAAAACACTGGTCCCCATTACCGTAATGGGTTGGTGTCAGGAAGGGCATCCGGCCTATAAAAACACTGCCTCATCATACCATGAAATGACATCCAAAGATATCCGGCATAACTGCGTAAATGGGACTGGAACTAATTTAAGTGAAGGTGTCGCACACGGTAGGACTTTTGCTCGATGTAGGCAAAATTAGACCGTTATCAAGCTACTACATCAACTGAAGGAAGTGATGACAAGCTTCAGACTCTGTAGTCTGAATGTGGGAAGTTTGAGAGGTAGATCTGGTGAAGTAGCAGAGTTTCT
>RDPX01000094.1:2258203-2295820 GCA_003991215.1 Morbakka virulenta | reverse complement strand
TTGGACAAGTAGATGCAGAACAATGAAGGGGACAGGAACCACTGGCAGAGGAAGACCAAAGAAAACATGGGAGGAAGTGATAAGGATGGATCTGAAAGAAAAAGGTGTCAGCAGAGACCTGGTGAAGGATAGGATAACTTGGAAGTCAATTTCAAGAAATCGTCCAACACATGCTAGCATGTAAAATGGACGTTAAACCGAATATGATGATGATGATGATGATGATGATGAAACTATTGCTAGACCAGTTATTTTGAGACAACTGTTGCAGAGCTGTCATCATCATCATCATCATCATCATCATCATCATCATCATCTGTTCCTTCTCCTGTTCAGATGTTCACAACCAATACATCCTGTATCATGTCTGGAGCAAATCTTATTGTTTAGCCATTGTTTGTGGCCTGCTTCCTGATTTTGTAATTTATCTTTTCTGTTATGAACAAGTATTATTGTTCTTACTTGTGTGGTGTATGACAATGAAAGCTTGGTTGTCTATTTTTAATTGTATCATTTAGCATTCCCTTGTTTGCACTTTAAAGAATGTTCTCATTTGATTCTTTTCTGATCAGAATCCTTGTCAGTCTAAGGGTTTCTTCTGAAAAATTACATTAGGACTGCTTCTAATCATCTTCAGTTTTTCCAGCTGTTGCACCAGTACAGTAAAACAGACAACACATAATTCTGTAAAATTTTCTGTTTATTGTTTGTTGAAAGGTTGTTGCCATTAAAAATTACAATTTCTAAAATGCACCTTTAGCTGGGCTAAATATTTTTGGAGCTTTTTTTTTCATCTTCCATTTGATTTAATTGAAATAATTGGGTGTCTGTACAAAACCATTGTAACTATGACTAATATAAATGTTTCAATACAACCTAAGCCTATTTATTGTGTGAATTCAGTTGCAGCAGCCAAAACTGATTTGCTGAAGACTGAATCACAAGGAATAAATTGAGGCAGTAGGTAAGGCCAAACTTAGAGGTCTTAATGATGATGTGGCTTGCCAAGAATTTTTGAAACAGTTTCTTTAGTTGCTACACTGAGAACAACATGATTATGATCATGATTGAGGTCCAAAAGGAGGTAAAAGACAAAACTGTAGCAAGTTGAAGAACAGAAGCACAAAAAGGGATCTAAACGGGAAGGTTTTCTTGTGACTGAATGAGAAAATCTTGTGGAAAAATCAGTAGATCAAGAGGAAGAGTGAAGTTGTAACTGTATGGTTTTGGTGGGTTTTTTAAAGTTTACTCAGTAGTCCTAAACAGAAGAATGGATTTTTAGTGTCTTTATAAGAGACAAAGACAAACTGTGCTCAGTATACTTCCATTGTCATTAGTTGGCTTGTGCAATGTATTATTGCATATAATATAGCTTTTACAGGGTGGCTTATTAAGCTCAGTATTCTGTGCAGCTCAAAATTTTTAAGACTTCTGACATTTTAGGAATTGTAATGATATTGGTTTATCTAAATCTGTTGGTATATCACCAAGGCCACAGATGCCATTTGCTATATTAGACATTGTTTTAGTACCAAAAACGTTCACTGTATCACCCATTTTGATGTGGATATTGCCTGTTTTCTGTAATTTGACCAAGTTTTGTGGTACATGGAGTTGCAAAAACAGTATTGCATTTAGTTAATGTATGAACTACTTCAGGAGATACTACAGAGCCACTTCTTTCTTTCTGTCTGAGACTGTTTGTTCATCCCACAAACAACTTTTTTATTTCACTGTTGGTATTTGGGCCTTTTAATACTTGGCCACTTTTCCAGGAATCAAATTAAGAAGGTTAGCCAAAAGTTTAGTGCTTATGGTGAGATCATTGACATGAAATATCACACCAGGCAAGGCCTTAGTGAATTTTCTTTGATGATGTCTTTATCTCTGGTGTATTACTATACTGACACCGAATTCTGGTGAAAATAGCTCTCATTTTCCTACACTGGATTTGCCACGTGCGTACTTTGTCTGGAGTGTTTTCTAACAGACTAGTATAGTATTTCTTAGCACTTAATCAAAGATCTTTCCAAGTCTACAGTACAGGTTTTCCCACATATATTACCAAGCTGATAACTATTAAAAATATAGCATTATTTGTGCTGAGGCCTGACATAAAGCCAAACTGTGTTTTATTAAAATACAGTTTAATTGACTCCCAATGACACTAGAATACTTTGGAGACTTATGATATATGTTCAGGTGGTCCGTAAATTTTGCATCATATTTACTGTAATCATAATAGATAAAGTAAGTACAGGAATAATGTAATCATAGTTTTCTTTTCATCATTTATTTGCTAAGCAACTTTGAAGACATGGTCATGTGTATTATTTTCCATTTGTCTGGTGATCTGGTATGTACCAAGATATTGAGAAACTAGTAAAGGAGTGTTTTTCTTGTATACATCATCAGAAAGATCCAAAAGCTGCACCACTGCTGTTTTGTGCATGGAACACAAACCCCTGAAATCCATGTTGACTTTTTGGAAATGAAAGGTAAGCAATAAGTCATTTTAAATGATTGGAAGTACTTCCCAGGACTTCCTGTGATGGTGGTGTAACTGTCAATGTTCTAGGAATGTGGTTTGTATGCTACTGACTTTGTCAACAACTGGTTATTGACAATGGACTTCAGTGATTTCAAATCTTTCCTAGCAAATAATGCTATTAAACACTTCCTGTGGCCACCTTTATACCCACCTGGTGATGGTCTTGCAGAGAAACATTTTAAGATGGATACCTGAGACAGTGGAAAGCTTAAGAGTCTAGTTACTTACTTGGTATGGATTCCTGGAAAAAACAGAAGATTGCTGATGATTTGATTCTTGATCACAGCAAGTCTTTGAACCCTCCACAGGATGCTAGTACTTGTAATGCTACTGAACAAAATTGAGATGGTAGTTCCTCTAGCCCTCACTTAGTCACTACTCCAACAAAATTTGGTAGTAGTTTATCAGCACCAGCTACCTAAATTGGAGGACCTTTAGCACCTCTATCTATCTATATCTATCTATCTATCTATCTATCTATCTATCTATCTATCTATCTATCTATCTATCTATCTATCTATCTATCTATCTATCAGTTTCTTCATATATATATATATATATATATATATATATATATATATATATATATATATAATAAAATATAAAATATAANTTAAGTATTTATTAACAAAAGTTTTTTCCTATGTCGGCAAGAAGATACAAGTTCGTTTCTTTTGTTCAGAGTAGCTTGTGTAGTTTTTTGATTCTTTCCAACTTATCATATCTTATATTACGCTCTGCATTTATGTATTGAGCACTTTAATACGGATAACCGAATCGAAAGCTTTATATATATATATATATATATATATATAGGAAGATGATAATTATGAAGATGATAATAGAAGACTGATTTGGATGTCCTTGAAATTGTATGGAGTCTTTATGCATTTTTTACATTTTTTATCCAAGATTAGTGTAAATTGTCTCCTATTGCAATACCCTTTTAAAAGTACCCCTGCTACTATTTAGTGGGTGCTTCTAAATGCTATGTTAATGTCTTTTTGTTTCAATTATCTTAAGTTTTAATTGCAGAAGAGCAGCCTTTAATTGAGTAAGTTCTGCTAGATTTTTGAAAATGACATTTTTTTCTTGGGGATAGCTGTGCTGCAGCTTGAGTTGTTTTTATTTGTGTTTATGTGCACATCATAATATTGAAATGGTTTCAATTTTGAATCTATGCAGACAGAAGAGACTATCAATCATCTATACCTTTTTCAAAATATTTCACTTGGGTGGCTATATAAGTCACAAAATGGATGATTTTGTCTGGCATTGATTGTTCTTTATTCTCACTCATATCTTAAAAAGTATTATTTCGTTGGGTTACAAACACAGAAATATCCAAAGAAGCAGTTGAAATAATTTGATGTAGCAGCCAAAGCCATGAACATTGAATGTTTTATGATTCCAAACTTGAATTAAATCCATAGAATGATGCTATAGTTGTATTCAATGCCTCATAGATTTCTTAATTTGCCTTTGCCTCAATTTCCTGTTTGGTAGTTCTACAGAAATTTTGCAAGTGTTACATTGTACAACAGACAAGCAGGGTGATGCAAATTGTGATGAACTATGCTGCCTGAAAAGCTTCTACATAACACTTGTCGATCAAGTGTAAGGACATAGGGACATCCATTGAATGGTCATTACATGTATTAAGTATACTAAAAGACAGAATTTGAAGTTTTAAAGTTAAAGAAGTTGAAAAAATGAATTTTCACTTTAATGTCTTTATCAGTCTTGGGAGTCCTTAAGTGATAGATCGGATGAATGTAGTCAAGGTAAAATATGGCATGATTTTATTTGTTCTGTCCAATCTCCCAACAGGAGATCATTTAGATCTTGTTCCTCCGAAAAGCCTTTTTAATAGGTCAAATGATCAATGAAACACAACTGTGTACATTGCAACTAATATACTCAATTTTATAAAAAATCAAAATTTGACTTGTAGGTGTTGTGTGAAAGGTTTTTGCCTTTTGTATTTATAATTTTACTTTTTTTGTGCCAGGGTCATCAGTATCAAGAGCTACTTTTTCTATTAATCTGGCACTTTCACAATTTAATCATTCTGACACTCAGAAGTAATGGAGCCAGACTAATTTTTAGTGTAGACATTTTTTGTCTTTTTTAGCCAATTTATTTGTGTTTTTTTATTGTTTCTCTGTATAGTTTCACCTAAGAAATGCAATCAAATTAGTAATTGCTAAATAAAAGAATACAGGTTTTAGTTAGCATATAGCAAAAAGCAGACATTATTAAACCAAAGCACATTCTGCTGTGGATAGCCTATACATGGATTTCTACGTCACAGTAAAACTGTCCACGTGATCATTTGATGTCAGCGTTTTCAACCACCCCATTTTGGTAGTTTTTTGAAAAAAAATCCCTCGTACATTGAATATTTAAGCAATTCCAGTTACCAAGGTTTCTTTAGCATATAATACTGTTATTGAACTAGATTTTCATATGATTAACGAAGGAGTAAAAAGGCACAGAAAAGTATGTTGTTTTCTGAAAGTAATCGATTTTTCTTTATTTGTATACTTTGAAGGATGGGGAGGAGGAAAATGTTGTTAAAGATCTTGTGGAAATTGAAACCCCGAAAAGAGCTCCCAAACTTGGACGTATGAGATCGTAAGTCAAATATGCTAGTTTTCCTTAGGTTCATGTCACGTTTAGTTTACGTTATTGTGATAAGGGCATTGTAATCAATACTATAATAGAGCCGGGTCTGTTATCTTACCACGAGGAAAGCAGCTGAAGTCAAGGTTTTGTGTTAAAAACTTGAATTTGAGGATTTGGCTTGATCTAAATTGTTTCGCTCTCAGTGGTTTTAATTTATGAACAAAAAGTGTTTATTACATTTTGAATTTAATGTTTTAGCGGGGCCTGGTCGTATTTTTAGGGTTCTATGAAATACAGGAACAACGCCCGGTACCAATTAATTGGCACCCGGTGCCATATGTTTACATTTTCTTTCCTACGACATGAAAACGACGTCACTTTGTTTACCTGTATTGTTCTTGCCAGATGGGTGAGATTTTTGAAACATGAAGGGAATGCTTCATATAGTTATTTTGTGATTTGTGGTTTTGCAATCATGTTCGATTTGTAAACCTGAACATGAAAAGGTGTAGCAACTTGATACATACCAATGGTTACCAAAGGAACTATGCATATTTTAATGAGATATAGAAGGTGCCTAAAAGTTTTTCTTCAGAAATCCAGCAGACAGGAACATTAAAACTGAAGTGGAAGAATATGGATTGTACAACCGCATAAAAAAAACTAACAAAATAACCCAAAGTACAGTTACAGTGACTAAAGACCATGATCAGGTTTTACTGTTATCACTATGAAATGAAAAGAACCAATAGAGTATGGAGCGGAGGAAAATGTTTAGACCACCAAAGCAAGAAAGACAAAAACTGTAGCATTACAAGGTAATGACAATGTGGTAAACGAAGTCATCATATACTGGATTTAATGAAAGGTCATAGCTACGTATTTATTTATTCCTTTACTCTTTTTTTAATGTCTTTTGCAGTTACGTCGTATTACGACTAAATAATGTTTTAGTTTAAGCCCTAGTATAGAGAAATAAAAAAATAAAAATAAAAGGAAAACTGTTAATAAAGATGGGAATTGGGGAAAGGGGCATTAAGGGGTTAGATCCGAAACTGAATAAGAACCATCCTTGGTAGGAATTAAAAAGTTATCACACTTCAAACAGTTGGAGTGGCAGTAATTGGGGTTATGTATTTGAAATATAAGCCCCGAAAAATAGGTATAAAATGACCAATAAAAGACGTAAACAAAACACGTATATACTATTTAATTAGAAGTTTGAAAAATGAGATATTTTAGTAGAAAAGTTTACCAAAATTTTTCACACAAACATTAATTTTTGGTTTTATTGTTATATATACGTTTTAATTTTGCAGCCATACTTGCCCAAATACGTCTGTCAGTTGATCTCTGTATGCACGTTGCACCAATAGCTATAGTGGTAACGTATGTTGCTATAGGTGATGGCTACAACCCAGTTTGTTGGACACTTACATTCACTTCCCTGTAACCCCATATTCTCTCCATCGACATTATTTTGTTATGTATCAAAAAGTCACTGGAGAATATTGCTCTCTGTTTTTCGTAATTTCCGCCCGGTACATACAGTGATTTGATTCATACCATTTCTGACCCTGCCCTTTGACTCCTTTGTTCAGAATATGTCAGGTGACACAGTCATTCACCAGTTTATGCCTTAGTTGACCTGTGGTGTCATCGAATATAGCTTTTTTTAGATAGAGCTTTAATTTGAAGAGCAGTCTTGGTGTTTAAAAAGCTGTTTGTAAAGTTGCACGCATAGCCCGTCGTGTTTCCGGTATACCAAAGAAAATTGTAGACAATAACCTTCTGCCCACTTGGTCAAGTTTTTTAAAGCATGGTGAACCAATGCAGTAATGTAATAGACCTTTAGCCCACCGTGTCTGGAAAGAATTAAGAGTTGTTATGTTGTGAAGCAAAGTTATGTGAATCAGCTTGTTGTTGACAGAGATAAAAACAGTCTTTCATGACTCTTTAAGAAGGACCTTTAAGATGGTGTTATAGTTGTACCTTGGGCATTTAAGTGTTGTTTGATTTGATTTTTTTTTGACAAATTCAAACTTTACCTGAAAATGTACAGTGTTTTGACTAGTTTCCTTTAAAAAATTAGTGTGGTGCTCTGTCCTCTCATTTTACTTCAAAATTCGAATTCGAAATGTTTGAATTAGTGCTGTTCTTAGTGAAATAAGTTTTGAATTAAATTAAAAAAAGACTGTAGGAGTTTTAATGACACAAAATGTTAGAATGTCGCCATTGGAAACTATGGTTTTAAATTTTTTCAGTTGGTATCTCATTCCCGCTCTTAGAACTGCATAATGACCGAATGCGACGATTTATCGCCAATTGAGTTCTGCAGTTTATTATTCAGTACTCCTATTTGCTGAATTGCACACACACAAACACAAATATATATTTTTTTCACGCTACTGCGTCACTAGGTAACCTAGGATAAGTATGTCTTGTGTCTCAAGTTCGGACCAGGACCTCAGAGGCGCAGAACACAGCGCAAGATTAATGCGATGCCCAAAGAGCTGAAATCTGAGCAATTGCAGTGGTGTTAGGGGTCTGCAATGTTTCGAATGCTTGGAATAGTCCAGGTGGTAATGTTCCCCTTGGCTCCAACTATCACCGGCACAATGATCATTTTTGCTCGGTACATGCACTCAAGCTCCTCCTGCAGAGTTGAATGCCTCTCTCACTTCTCCCCCTCTTTGATCACAACTCAAACATCCATTGGCATTGCAAAATCATTGAGCGTCCAGGTTCTCTCACGCTTATCGTGGATGGAGATGTCTGGCTTGTTATGCTTGATTCGGCGATCCGTTGACAAAACCGCGTTCCTGTACAGCACAACATTGCCATTGCCCACTTGCATCACATTCTCTGGGGTATGGTCAAACCAGTTCTCTCCTACCTCCACTCCAAACCTTCGGCACAACTCCCAATGCACTTTGTGTGCAATTTGATCGTGTCTGACAATATACTGGCCTTCGGCCAGTACCTTGCACCCAGCTACAATGTGTATGGCATCTTCATCTTTCAATCCACACAAGCGGCTCAGAGAAGAGATTTGTTCGTGGTACCTTTTGGCTCGCGTGTTGGCAAAGCTTGTTCCTGTTCTGCAAAGATGAGGCCTTCTATTCCCTTCTTTAGATGCCCGCTTTTTTTCCAATCGATCGACTTTGGATGGGCAGTCCCCTAACTCCTCTAAGGAAGTTTCCATGGATGGGTGCATCATGAAACTGTTTGCGTCCCTCCTGCTCTTCTCTTCGTTTGTAGTCCTCAGCCCCCCCTCCCCCATTCACAATACCCTGCCTTTCCACTTACTTCAGCAACGACTCATCACTTCCTTCAAGATACTCCGCCCGGCTGTTCCGTTCACAATTCACTACATCTCTCACTCCCAACATTTCTCTTCCACCTTCGACTCGCTTCAGGTACAACCTCTTGACACTGCTTCTGGGGTGTAAAGCCCCATTCATCGTAAGGATCTTTCGGGTCCATGTGTCCATCTTCTCCAGTTCCTTCTTTCCCTATTTCAGAATACCTCCACTGTACCGAATGACTCCGACTGCCCATGCATTAATGGCACAAACCATGTTCCCTGCGTACAGTTTGGACCTGGCCAGTAATTTCATCCTCCTGTAGTATTCTGTCCGTATGAGGTCCTTCATCTTCTCATGCAGTGTTCCCACCAGCTGATATACTCCTGGGTACTTGTACCCTTCTTCATCCACTACCTTCATAGTTTCCCCTTTTAAAAGTCCAATTCCGTCAGTCTTCTTCACATTGCCCCCTTCGAGAACCAAAATACCACACTTGACCAGACCAAACTTCATCCCAGTGTCATCAGAGAATATTCGCACTGTGTGGACGAGAGTGTTCGGTTCATATTCAGACCACGCATAGAGCTTCAGGTCATTCATGAACAACAGGTGGTTAACTCTACGGCCACTCTCATTCTCCATTTCCTCGTCGCCAAGACGGTAGCCATATTCAGTGTTTCTCAGTATGATGGACAAAGGGATCAGGATGATGACAAACAGGAGAGGCGAAAGCGAGTCATCCTGAAAAATTCCTCGCTTGATTGTCACCTTGCCTAGCTCTTGTCCATTCGAAGATAGTTTGGTAGAGCAATGTTTCATAGTATTACAAAGCAGATTCCAAATATTTTCAGCAAGCCCTGTCATTTTCACAGGCTCAAGAAGCAAAGAATGGACCATGTCATAGGCTTTCTTCTAGTCCACCCATGCCATAGCTAGGTTCCTCTGCTTCTTTCTACAGTGCTTTAAAATATTATCTATCAACAGTTGATCTTACATTCCCCGTGATTGTTTCCTGCATTCTTTCTGTTCATCCGGAAGAAGGCTTTGGTTTTTAAGGTGTTCATATATCTTGTCAGCAAAAACGGACGTCAGCAGCTTCCACATGAGTGGTAGACAAGCTATTGGTCTACAGTTGCTGGCCACAGTCCCTTGGCTGGCATTTTTTAAAAACCAAAACCGTTCGATCCTTAGTCAACCACTGTGGTACATCTCCTTTACTTACACACGATCCAAGATAGTCAGAAATTCCATGATGCAGT
This sequence comes from Morbakka virulenta, assembly GCA_003991215.1. Taxonomy (NCBI): domain Eukaryota; kingdom Metazoa; phylum Cnidaria; class Cubozoa; order Carybdeida; family Carukiidae; genus Morbakka; species Morbakka virulenta. The sequence goes on along the minus strand of RDPX01000094.1, from coordinate 2,286,074 downwards.
CTGCAGAACTTCTTAAACTTCTTAAACCAGAAGCCCTGGACACCATCCGGTCCCGGAGACATTAGTTAGCCATCTTCCTAATAGCATCTTTCACATCTTGCACTGTTATATGGACATTTTCCTGTTGTTGTACATCCTGCAGTTCTTCTTTGACCTTATCAATCCTGTGGGCGTCTTTGTTGTGCGAAGCTTCATGCTCCCATATCTCTTTCCAGAACTCGGTTGCCTCTCCAGGGTCAGGGGTTTCATTGTTTCTAATCTCGCCATTCAGCTCCCTGTAGAGCTGCTTTTGGTTGTTCTTGAAGAGACTATTTTGACGATGTTGCAAGTTGTTGCCCTGGAAACTTTTAATTTGACAGCACCTTCGTGGATTTTTGACTTTAGCATCTCAATGACAAAGAGGTTGCCAGCATTGTCGAGATCATACTTGTTCATAACATGATGTTCAGAGTTGCCTAGTTCGTAGTTACCCGTTCGCTATTCTTCCAGTTTGCATAAACCCTTCTTCCACCTTTTAATGTTACCCTCTATCCGTCTTTTCTACCAGGGTTCTTTCCTCCTTTCCCGCTTGTCATTATTTTTATTCATCCTACCCAGTCACTCGCATACGACAAATGCCCCTGCATAGGGAAGCGTATTTGTCTCAGTTATGTCATTAGTTATGACATACTCCAATACCCGATGTACTTTTTGTACCTATCCATTGACCCCCCCGACGGTCAGATGCCTTCAATGATGGTAATGTATTGGAGCATGGCGTTCTCATGACCTCTCTCACTCGATGTAAAATTAGCGTATACTCCTCGTCTAGCTGGTCAGCTTCCTGAAGACAATGAACTTCAGGGAGATCATCTTCAGCACCAAGGACTTCGCCCTCAACCGTACTACCACTCTCTTGTCCATTGCCCTAATCGTCAACTTGACCAATCCCCCCCTCCTCCAGACTGACATTTATCTCCTCGTGATCTCCATTCTGTGGTACTCCTACTCTTTCCTCGTTCCCAGTCCTATCCACCTGTAAAACTCTATTCGCCACCATCCATTTCGCCCTAACTCTTGCCTCGATTTCACCTTTCTCTAACTCAGAGAACTTACCGGTGCTCACTATGGCTTGGATCTGTTATCTCAAGCGCTTATCAATTACATTTCGGCCCCCACGTTTCAACCAAAGGCTATGCATTCTCTTCATTTACCCTCGTACAGAAGGATCACTCTCCACATAGCACTCCCATAATATTCGGTTGTCCTCTGGACTCCACTTAATCTTACTGTTATTGTTGTTGTTATTGGCAGACGCTGGATAACGACAAAGGGGGCCCCCGCCTCACCCCACCACTGCCTGGTGCGACACCTTCAGCACTGCTTCCTGTCCCCTTAACGGCGTTGTCTAGTTCATTATTTGTATTCATCATAATTTGAATGAAAGTGTGGTTTTAGGGGGGACCTTCCCCAGTCAATTATTCGTGTCACCACCACTAGAGGGGTTGACAGCCAAAGTTAAAAAGTCCCCCCTACCCATGAAGCAGACTAGCCCCCGCCGGATGCCAACCCGGTATTTCTTGGTCTCGGTGAGAGCTAACAGGTACTACACCTTGCTCAAGGTGACCAGGAGGTTGTTGTGGCATTCTCCCATGTCGAAACTCCACAACCGAATGCAGTTTTATGTCAATACCCAGGACATATATATATATATAATCCCCGTACTGCATAAGGATGCAATGTCCATAAAAAATTTTTTTTTGAGCCGCGAAATTACTCGTCAGGGTTTAACGCAGTATGGAACCAAAAAATAACACAACAACCGGCGGAGAGCTCTAAAAGATGCCATAGATAAACAAAATATAACCATTTATTGTTGTTTGAAGCGGTAAAATAACGAGAGAGGAGCGTTTGTTAAGAGTAATTAAAAGTTTGTTGTATCGGACTGTTTGTTCCAGTTTGTGACCTTTTTCTGTTTTTATTGCATTGTTCACTTCGCTTGACGGAATTTTCCCTCTGCTCCGATTCTTGTACAAAATATTTTCGTGTGCACCTTTAATTCCTGTGGATTTCATTATGTTTAACATTTATGTTGTTATATTTTTCTAGCTTGTTTTCTCATTGGAACTTAAGAGTAGGCACTACTGTAAATTACAGCGGATTATATTATTGTTTTTCAATTTTGAAAATTGCAACGTTGCAAGCTTCTTGTTTATAATTTAAAAACGTAATTTGAAGACAGTTTTTTTATAAAAACTTAATTTTTTTCCCATTTAAATTTTGGTCCGATTTGTATGTACTTCATTTTATGATACGAAATAATTTGAATAACTCATCTCAAGCGAAAAAACGGTGACGAGCCGAATAATTTTATTTTGCTGTTGTTATCGCTCTCCTGAGATATTGAAATATCTTAGAAATCATTTTAATTGTTTGTCTGAAAGAGACAGTACATCACCGCAATAAAGAAACAGTCATAATAAGAGCTTTTAACATTGACTACAATAGTGCTATGACAGATAACAGTTTCAAAACGATGATAAGCATTAATGGATATAAACCAACCATAAATTTAGAACTTTGCGAAAACAAAAAGCCATTGGTTGGCGTCAGGAAGGGCATCCGGCCAAAAAATTCCTCACTACCAAATCAAAGTCCCTGTGAAGGGCGCCGTCTGAGCCCCAATTGCTGGGGAAAAATGACGTTAAAACTAAAAAAAAAAAAAAATACAGCCAGAACTACAGAACTACACCACAACTGTAAATGACCTTATTTTTTAAAAACATGCCTTTTAATCTATCCGAGCCCACGGTGTTACCACTTTCATTTAGTGATCGGGGTATGATTGGCCACGCAGGAAAGATCCATTTATTAAAGTAAGAACCAGAGATTGTTAAATGGCGCGATTATAAAAATTACAACCCTGATACTATGTGTGAGGAGCGTAAGAACTGCCAGCCCGTGTAGCCAGCACTCGTTATTAAGAAATTCTGCAGAGCAGCCAAAGAGGTTTTCCAAAACCAGAAAAAGTAAAAACCGGCAATACAAAAAGAAACAGAAACAAAACTTAAAAAGTCCGTTAACAAAAGCTTATTGAATTTTTTAGAAAACTAAAACTTTTTGAATATCCGTCATTTCAGATTTGGACGTAAACGCTCTACAAAAATGGCTGCTACACTTGTTTGTAATCGGATTCTTTAAAGAATTGATTACAGTAAGCTGCCTTGTGCAATATACCTACACCTTACAAGCGTTTAAAACTCATTCATGGTATCCTTCTGACAAACTAGCCTCGTAAGGAGGAAGGGGTAAAGAAATCTTTTGGTTTGCAGACTATTTGTTTAACAAAATCCAAGAAAGAGTCCAAGAAATCGAAATAAACTGCGTCAAATCAAATCTGAAACCCTAAACCTATTTTAACTGATACCCCGCAGAGTTCCATCCTTCGACTACTCCTCTTTGTTTATTTCTTTGGTGAAGTGGCATGTCGTTACAAACCCAGAGACTATTAAGTACGTCGATGATGTCGGGTTTTTTACATTGACAAAGATAAAGGGTTTTTGTGTAGGCTCTGGAACATAATGATTTTTCTCGCTACTAAACCGCTACCCATATTTTCCGAGCGCTTCATCCATTTTCACAACGCTACCCCCAGCAAATTGATTGATTCCAAATCCATTGACAGAACTTGCTTTGTTTTGAGGGGGCCTGAAAACTGCTATGCACGTCGGGTATTTTGTGTTAAGCCGCAAAAACGAATTGCCTTTTCATAACTGCACAGTTGTTCCATTGATTGCATAAAGCATAACCCAAATATGAACACTTTGTAAATATTCGTAAGCAGGCATGGAGGAAATGTTTGACACAAAGTCTGTATGCATGGTCATAAAAAAGGTCGAACTGGAATGTTGGAAGGCATACTACACTTTGAAGAAGTGTTGATAAATGAGTCACACTGAGGCTTTTTATCGCTGAATCTAGTGTTTTTGTAAGAATTACAAAATTTATTGAAATTACGTTTCCTGAGCAATGAAACGAAAGGGACAGACATCACTTTTCAAGTTCGTCGGGTGATCCCTCACTGAAAATCACATGGCGTCAGAGGTCAATATCGAGAGGGATTGGAGCAGCTTGCCTAAGACTGCACCTTTATTCTGTCACGGCTGCTGATGAGAGCGACTGCAATCTTCTTTACCTAAAGTTTGTGTTTGCTTTCGATAAATAAGACCGCTATTTTTATAATCAGCCGTACTGTATGTTTCCCAATCGTACCTTTTGCTCACTTTATCTTTACTGTTTACTTCCGTGAAGCTCAGCCCTCTAGATGATCATGTTAAATAAAAACGAGCTTTTGAAACGTGACTTCCACGCTCTACTACTTCAAAAGACGGAAGGTTATTGCTATTTTTGCGGGATAATATTGTTTCAACTTTATGAAATTTCGAAGTATTTAATATGTTTGTTCAGTTAGAATGCATATATATGTTGACTCAAGCTTAGTATCACAATGGAAACTATTATTTCTTCTTGTTATAAATTGCTTAACGGAAAGTGAAATTTTACATTAAAGTAGCATGAAATGTATTGTTGAAAAAATGCCTTAGCAAAGGGTGCATTTGCGAAATTTGAAACAACATTTTGATTTTTGTAGTGGCGCTAAACAGATACGTAATAATCTACACGGTGTCAGACTATCTAGGTTTAAAGTGGAAGTTACTAAGCTCAAGTTTTAATTTACTGAGATGGTTTGTACAACAATTTACCAAAGAGTTTGAGAACAATGTTAATAACTAATAATTTTGAAAAGGAACTTTCTGTATATCATAGGTAGGGTTTTTAATCAAATTTGAGAGAATTTTTAGTTTTTATACTGTTTTATTTTTTTCCAGAGATTTTTTCACGGTACGAACATTAATAGCTATATTATCGGATATAGCTTGTTCATATTACTGAGGTTCTTTTCTTGTAAAAATATTCGATAACAGTGATGATGATGATGATGATGATGATGATGATGATGATGATGATGATGATGATAGCAATATGAGTAGTTAAATATGGAACCTAGTTTCTTGGAAGCCTTACCATGCTGCGAGGGAAACAGGTGCTGGTAAAAGAACAAAGTAGTAGGACGGGGACAGGCATACACAGAGAGAGTACGAATATCTAAAGCACAAAGAAATTTAAATGACTGTAAAAAGTTGTTGTAGATCTGTTCATAACCTCAAAGTAATAATGTAAAAGTAATAGGACCAGATATTGTTGCCCATTCACCCGATAAACGATTAGTATTTATTTTCTCACCTAATAAGTCGGTTTTGCGTGGAGCAGAACGATTGTGTTGCATATCCTTATTTTTTTGACAAGACAAAACACTATAATACAAAGGAATTTTTGACAGACTTAGTCGTAATAAGGAAATGTTATGAGACCTTAGCGGCTAAGGCCTGACTTCAGTTTGTTAGATGATCATCCGTTAAAACTTGGCCCAAAGCCAATGTTTATTTTTTATAAATTAGCCTTCAATGATGGGTAGAATGATGCCGTGGCTGTTAGTTGCCACGCGAATAGATATGATGCAATATGCAAAAGGGTATTTATTTAGAGAGATGATTTAGACGGAGTGGTGAACATTGGGCTGCCGGGAACAAGAAAGAGGGGACGACTAGAAAGGAGATAGGTGATCAGCCACAAGGCCCATATGGCAAATGCAACCAGCATGTTAAGAACTTAGATAATCACATACTCCAGGGAACAGTTAAAATAAAAAGAGGAGAGGAAGGATGCACTTGTATTGTCTGTAGTCGAAAAGACAAAAATTTCTCTCGATATTTGTGTCAAGAAGCAACGAGAGGTATTTCTTTACAATATAACCTACAAGGCTAAAGAGATCTTCAGTTGCTGGGGACCAGTAACTGCAACCTGCTACGTTTTGAACTTGTACTCAAAGATTCAGGGAGGTTATTTTGAAACCTGCTAATTAAAGGCTCATTTCATTGTACTCATAGGAAGCAAAAGTTCGAGTTGAAAAAAAAAGAAATTGGCAACTGTTTGATAAAGGGAAATTAACGAAGGGAAGTTTGAAAGACTTCATCATAATTTGCATTTAGCTGCCTATAATAGCCCAGAACAAGTCCTTTTTATCGCAAATCTCAAATCCCCAATCTAAATGACAGTAATCGCAGTAACTGATTATGTAACACCACTGATAATCCTCAATGAAAGTCATACCAAACTTTGCCAGTGTTTCCAAAAATGCTGAATTTCAATATCTTTAACAGAGCTACGATAGATTGTGGCCTGTTGGCCTATCGCAAGAATTTGATGAAAGGCTGTGTTATTGCCCTTTGGACCAAAACTAGTTAGGACATAATATTTTATTCTTTCTGTCGACCTTAACAAAACATGGTCATTGTACACGCCAGAATAACCTTAAGACTGAAAAATACTAGAACTCATTGCCACTGCTACACTGCCAATTTATTTACATAGGTTGCTGAAACAAAATCGATTTGTTTCACACAGTTGTTAATTGAACTACCTCGCCGTGATACCAGGGCGAGACATAAAGCTCTCACCTGGCATCTTGTTTATTGGCAGGTTACATTATCTCAAATTAGAGCATGATAGTGAAAAAATGTGTCAAAAGGAAAGCAACGCAAGAAACGCGTTGAATTCAACAGGGAATTTTAACAACAGACGTGAGAGTCTTGCAGTTAAAACATTAGTTTTTACTCACTGGTGGAGGGGTTGGGATTAGCCCGTTTGCTGATTTCTGTTCGAAAACCGGTCACTTTTTACAATGTTCACCGAAGACATTTTCAGGGAATGAGTAAGAGAAACATCCGTCAGGATCGGGTCTTGGGAATTACTGTTTTGTTGCCTACAGGTTTTTATTGAAAATAAACATTTTGACTTGGTAAATTACGACTGTGTCATGACTTTCAATATGGAATTTCTTTGTTATGTAGCACATCGAAGAACATTATCCAACCATGAGAAATTAACCTGATATGAAATCAGTTTTTCACAGTGCTAGTGCAGACATGCTAGTGTAATTTGTATTGTTGATTGCCAGTGTTGATTTTGGGAATAGACGTAGTAAATTATAAAACCTACAGCCCCTTAAGTCTAAACGGAAGCGGTAATGGAACAAATGCAATGATAACACAACCAACCTCTCCTATTGGCGTTGGCGGTTAAGCTGCATGTACGATTAAAAATCCCTGCAAGTTTATTTCAAATGTTTTGCTCTTTTAACATTACGTCTAGCGACAAGAAACATTACTGCTTTTCAGCATGGAGTCCAGCTGACTAAATAAGCTATTTCGGAAATTTTTGGTAGAAGCTTAAGAAAGCCAAAAGAAAAGGAAAATTCATTGAATAGAACGTGACTTTCCGAAGATGATGCCAATGATGGGACACTTCTGTGACAACAGATGAACCTGGCGATAGTAGTTCATCCATGCAATGTTGCTTTTTGAATTGAAAGGTAAAATGTCGCAGCGGAACATCCTGAAACATGAAATTACTTCTTCTTCTTCTTTTCCTTGCGGTCTTGTTCCATCACTAGGACGGGTCGGCCGCTCGACACTGTCTCCGCCACTTTTGGCGGTCTATGCAGTCCTCTGGCTTCGCTCCTACTTTTCTCATGTCTTCCTTGATCACATCTCCCAATCTGAGCCTCTGCCTGCCTCTGCTCCTTCTTCCTTGAACTGGTGCTTGCCACACTTGTTTAATGGCACTCCCCTGATCCCTCCTCATCACATGTCCATACCACCTCAACCTTGCTTCCCTTGCCTTGTTGGAGATGTTTGCCACTCCGACAAACCTTCGGATGTCTGCGTTTGTCCGGTGCTCAAGGAGCGAGATACCAGCTATCCACCTCAACATTTTCATCTCTGCTACCTCCAGAGCCTTTTCTTCCGCCTTTCTCAGTGCAGGCGTCTCCAAACCATACAGCAACACAGGTCGTATGACTGCTGTATAGATCTTGATTTTCAACTTCAGGGGCATCTGTTTGTCACAGACAACCCCACTGACTTCCCTCCACTTCTTCCATGCTTTATTAATCCTTCCGCTTACATCCTCCCGGCACCCACCCTGTTCTGACAGCACTGAGCCTAGATGAAATTACGCGACAGCATAAATGTGCATTGACAGGTTAAACTCTTCCTCCCTTAGTTGCGCGGTGGAAACATTTTGCTACTTCTTCAAATAGTTTGTTTATTTGGACTATTGGGATTGGCCAAGGATGACTTATGTGCCATCAGTTAAATTTACTACCGTTTTGTTCTTGTGGTTGTAGCTTGGACAGTTTGGGTCTTAAATAGAAAGCTAATTAAGCTACACCGGGTGTACTTAAAAGCCATAGCTATATTTCCCAATAGTTACTTAGAGGAAGACTAGAAAATTGAGAAGCTTTCACAATCATATCAAATAAAAAAAATCGTAAATAACATGGTTAGTAATGAGGGTCTTCTTGTAGAGACCTATTTTCCTTCGTTTCGATTAGATTCTGTAAGGAATCGACAAACAGTAAGTTACCTTGGTCTTTTCTAAAGGTTTTATCATGGGAAATGTTCTTATGATCTCTCTTTGCTGGTATCAGTTCGTTTTTTGCTTTCCGGGTGAGTCGTTGGTCTCAGTGTCTTCATTCGTCTTCATTCGTCTGCAGTTGTTGCCCCTCTTTGTAATAAGTCTTTCTTTGAATGCAGTTTCTTTCCATGAACAGCAAAATTGTGGAACTCTTGGCTTCTGAGTGCTTTCCGCAGTTATATGATTTAAATTTGTTTAGGTCTAAGGTCAACTTTTATCTTTTGACTAAACTCTTATCTTTTGTCTTCATCCGCTTTTCTTCTTTTCACTTGTTCCGTACAATTAGTGGCTCCTCCTCATTAAGAAAAAAATTAATTGAGGGCTCTGGATTTCTGAAGTAAGCCTTCTAACGGTAGTAGTATCAGTAGGTTTACAGAGATGACCTTTACAGATCTGATCGTGTAGGTGCAGAGTCGATGGTAGCACCTTGAAGTGGTCATTTGACCAAGTCATAAAAGAACTTGTTTAAAGAATTTGAGTTTAACGGGGAATAAAAGAAACGTACTCATAACCGGCTTCAGCAGAAATGGAATTGCGAACGACTGAACTCCACAAGCAGATGGATGTATAAACAGGGACAGGAGCTGACAATGCTACTGGTACTTAATTCGGGTTGACCCCCGAGTAGCGAGACAGTAGGTGATGCCATTTATTCTTATTGGTCATGCAAATTTACGATTTCCGAGGATTCTCAAACCAACTGAGTGCTATTAACATTTAAATAGGAAGTTGATTGCTGGTCTGCCAACACTTGATCATCCATGTGCCGGCACCTGTATGACTAGCATGGGCGCTGGTGTTCATTAGTGACGATGTGTCCAATTTGTTTTCAGCGTACTGTGCTTAAGTATGAGATATGGAACGAAGCTATGATCATGTTGCATTGGTAATTGTAAACCTGTGCTTTGGGGAAAGTTGAATTATGTAGTTGAAATGTTTTTATTCAGATTGGCTTTTTGACAGGTAGATGGGACAGTGTATCAAAGATCGTTCACTGTAAGCTTTATATCGAGTGCATAATATGGAAAAAGGTGTATAGTGATGCGAAAGACCAGCCCAGTTTTATATTAGAAAAGGAAAGAAAAGAAAGTTACTGTGGGTTTTTTTACCGATATGCCCATTTTAAACTGGCCTGTTTTTAATTATGAATAATAAGCAAGAGGTCAAATTGTTAGTGTATCACTTTATAAAAATGGTTGGATAGGAAAATATATCACCATATTATCATCACGATTTTGGCATGGCGGTTTCGTTGCTTTTATGGATTGGGCAAGATGATGTAGACTAGTTTCTTGTTTCCATTGTTTTAGTTCGTTCGGCAGTTATGATTCTACGCCCGTTACTCTAAGATGGGAGGGCACAAACGTGTTCCATGTTTAGCCTTGACCTGTCACGTCTGACTTAAATTCTAGTATTTGGACTTTTTAAAAACACTGATATCTTGTCATCGTAAACTCCCTGTGACATTTTTAAAACTCTGGTAATCGTTCTAGTAGTGTTTATTAGAGGTTTTCCTTCTCTTTAGGCTGGCACCTCAAATAGAACCAACTACACTTTTATTTTTCCTTTTAATCTCTTAACAAAGCTTTGTTCTTACTTGCCAGCGTTTCAGTCCCGTTAGGGACACACATTACATGTGCTTCTAATGTTTTTCTTTCAGCTGGGCTAGACAAGCCCCATGGAATCAGTAGCAACATTAGAAACTGCAATTGGACCGTACAAGGGGATAACAGTTGTTAATGATATCACTGACGAGTCATTTGTTTGTGTACGAACTAGATATTTGAAAAGTTAGGACACAGCATGACTAAACCAGAATGAGTGTACCCCTGAATGTACTTTGTCAGACATGTTTTCGTTTATTGTTGTAAAAGTGAAAATAATTGGTAAGCTATTAAACCGAAAACCGTTAACTTGCAATTTGCTAAGTACACAGTGCTGTATTGTCGACCCGAAATAACCACAGAAAGAGCAAAGGTAAAATTCCATTTTTTAAAACAGTTCAAGTGTTGGTATGCAAATGCTACCCGATATTGGTTATTCAGGTTATAAACGTTCATCTGCACCTAAATTTCCGTAGATGTTACTGCTTCGTTGAAAAGTATATAATCATGAAATTTGACCATCAAGAAACTGGCCTGCTACATGGATACGTCACAAAGTAAATGGATGAAAGCTCATGCCAAGTAGACAAGGAAAAAGGCGCTCTTGTGTTAATGAAAAGCGGAGTAGGATATGCAATGCACCAGGAAGTAAAAAAGCACATGAAAAAATAATTGGAACAAACTACTTCATAACAAAGCAAGAGACAGAGTTACTGGCGGAAAGTGAAGCACATAGAACCCAGAAATTGAAGTACCACATGTACTGGAAGCAGGGCCGTAGATTGGAAAATCATTTTAGAGAAAAGCTGGTGGAAGTTTCCGTATGGGAGCGTCTTCAAAAGTTTAATCATGTGGAGATATCAAATACGGGATATAGGGTAAAGAAGAAAATGTTAACCAGTGGGATGCTGCATCAAAGATACACAGGGTGTTAAGATAAAGGCTGGTCGTCTTAGTGAAGATTCAGCCATTTATTACAAAATATTTACACGTTAAAGGACCCGATGTTTTTGCTTGAAGAAACGAAACATGTACAAGAGTAGCGAATGCAAAATTTTTTAGAAATTAATGCAACGTTACCTAGCATTCAGTTTCTCCATGTGAACCGAATACGAAGGCATACGGGAAATGTAATTTAGTGCTATGGATAATTGTGAAGCGAGATAATGTCTATTCTAGGAAAAGTTTTAGCTCATGAAAGGCATTTGGGTTATATTTACTAGTCCAACTGGAGAACGAAGAGATGAATCGTTTTCACAGTGTATCTGCCGATTCGCATTGGTTAACTTAACAAAATTGGTCACCTGAGGTGCAAAGTTATATGGATTTAAACTGGTATTGATAATAACGAAAGTGTTTATAATAGCTGTATATCATGATTGCTACAAGGTGTTGGAAACTAATCGCTTTTTCCGGACACTGATAATGCTATTTTAGAAAATCTATGTGACCCAGCAAGGGTGTTTGTGACACAAGAAGGTTCGTAAATCAGTTAAAGAATCTAATGAAATCCCGCATTTCGTACATTTCGGACATTTCGGCTATTTTTTTCTTGCACTAAATGCATTGGCTCTTCCTTTTTGGCTACTTTTCACGCCACCAGTGCGCCTAATTCTTCGTCAAATTGTTTTTTCGTCAACGGATCGTAATTCGGAATATTAAAGCTGCAACGAAGTTTATTTTCTTTCACTTGCTTGGTCTGGAATGGTAAAATGGATTCTCTACGAAAATTAAACCGTCGGAACATTGCGATATTGCACCCCATACCAAACTTTTTTTTCTCAGAAATTGGCTTATTACTTCGCAAAAGAGTATCTGTTGACTGATCACAAAATTTTTTTACACGAATGTTCACTCCAGCCCCAAGTGCAGAACACACTTGTACACGTGTGATTTATAGCAATTTCAAAACAGAATTTAGAAAGCTTCTCTTACTTACATCATGCGGTCACTTGAGGCCATGAAAATTTATATAGCCCAGGATAATAAGTTTTACACGTGTTTGTAAGGAGACGTCAGTTGACGTGTTGTATTACCTAACCAAATTTTGTGTTTGACTGAAGGCTAATACTGCGTTCAAATTGATGTACCCTTTAATATTATGATTGTGGTGTACAAATTTATATGCTTCGGTTCTTGTTTCTTAGAAACTGTTTTAAATGTCTCCGACAAACTAGGCAGTAATTAAAGTTTTTTTTACTTTCAGAAACCATACGAAACATGCTTTAACGATCTTCATGTGTAATACTTATTTACAGGCAGGCAAACTTTTTTCGCGAGGTTTGATTTCCAAGTATAGACTCATTTGATTTAACTATTTCTTTTTAGTAAACTGGTACGTATACTAGTATCTCGTCACACGATTACTCGATAGAAATTTCCTGATTCTTGTTTTTCTTGTTAAACGTTGGATAATTTGTCAATAACCTTGGGTGTATTGGTCAGTTCACAGCAGGCAGTATTTTTCAATTCATCCATACCACGAGCGAGTGGTCACAAAGAAGGTCTTTTTCGGGCTATTGTTAAGTCTGAAAGCATTTCCAGTTACCGTCTCACAAAAGAGCATAGAATACTGTTGAGAAACCTGAACTCTTAACTCATCAATCGTGATAAAATGTGAAACAAGATCAAAAGTTCCTTTTGTCGAATTTGACTGTCATGGGCTGACAAATCCTTTGATGAAACAATATGTTATTGTGTTGTTTTTTTTCCAGTTTCATATTTCAGTACAGCAACTGAACGTGATATTGAAGCAATTTTCATAAGGAACACATCGATTTTTTTTGTGATTTAAGGCTTGAAAATAGTGTGATTTTGCAAAGCATCGAGAACATCTCTTTGGTGTGCATAACAGATCTTTTGCAACACAAAACACGATGATTTTAAACACGCAATTTCCCAATAGATTATAAGTGTTTGTTAAGGACCCATTGGTAGTGATCGAAGCCTGGTTTACCTCTGATGGCCTGTGAAGAGATTTATATATCCAGGTTTGTGCCTGCAGATAACTGTTTTCTGTAGTCACCTTCATTTTAATTTTTAAACGGCTAGTTCAGTTTATGCGTTTGAGAAAAAAGTGGATTTTAACTTGAACAACAACCAGGAGACGAGCTGTATTTGCATTAATTTACGCGTGTGTTTACGAAGTCAAGTCGTGTATTTATTAAGTGAAAATAAAGTGAGAATATAAAATTCTTTTTATTTAATTTTTTTTGGACAGAAATCAAGTTTGGTTGCCAGAAATTTCAGGCATGGTGTGTTGTTAGGTTTAGCTAGTATATGCGCCAAGTATTTGTTTTGTATTCTAAACAGTGATTTTGATACATTGTAAGTGTTGCTGACGTATCATTGTATTGACAGGTGCTTTTATGGGTTATCTTTTACGTGATTTACAAATATCAAGTGAAATGAATACTGCTATTGGTTGTGGCCATTAGTAGGTTGAATTTACCAAGCTTAGGATGGAATTACAAATGGTTTGCTTGCGTAAGTTGGCCACAAAACTGTATCAACAATACGCATAACCAAAACATTAATGATCTTATTCTTTAAGTTTTATTTACATTTTCATGGGTAAAATATAAATAACTACCACAATTATTGGGGGTTTTTTGTAATTTGTAATTTTTCCCTATTTTAGATTTTTTTGTATGGTTATTTTTAATGCTACATTTAAGTTTCAACTTGTTTAATCATGGTTGCCATTATCAATAATTGCAAATATATACTTTGACCTAATTAATCTGTTTAAATACTGCAATAGCCACTTTTAGTGAACTGATAAGCATCTTTCTTTGCAACACGAACTTCCACAGCCTTTTATACTTTGTTTTTTTGGTTTAGATACTGAATTAATTTGGGAGAGTGGCAGAAAATAAATACTTGTAAATATTATAAACACGTAAATATTTTGGGCTATCCACATTTACAAGTGAACTAATTTATGGAAAGTAAGCATAGGTTGTCCACGTGAAGATATCATGTGAAAACATAGCTTCACAAGATGCTCAGTGTACAAGGATTGCTTTATTGAAGTAAATCACTGGGATTTACACCTCAGGAATGTAATCCCCTATCCCAGATTATACACATCTCATCATTGGATCGTTTTCTTTTTAATCCAGCAAGGGGTAACTGTATTCATATTATATGTCAATAATCCAAATTTAAAAAAGCAAAAGTCTTTTTTTTGTATTGAAATAAAATCTGATTTGAAGAAGTTAATAAACTTTTTACTGCTTTTTGTGCATAATTTAGGTTGTGAATAATATCTCTACCAATTATACTATTTTTTTTGAGAAATAAGTATGTATGTTTTAGGTATATATGATTATGGCTTGGTACAGAAAAGCAAGTTATCTTGGTGTATTAATAGAGTTGTGTTCATTCTTGATTTTTGGTGTGACTGAACAAATATGAAATGTTTGCATCAATCAACCCATGGTATTTCATAAATTATATTCATTTTTTTGAACAGTTTACAGGTTACCAAGTAACTTAATCAGATATGTGACATATTTTTTAAATCTCAGATCATAAGAATATCACTAGCATTTGCCCTTCAACATAATTCAACAAATGCACCAGCCACCAGTGTACGTTTTGGCTGGTGTACTAAAGTCTTGTGCATTTGTATTATGATAATGTCTCTTTGCTGTTGCCATTAAGGCTTTGTAGTATTTGTGGCTTTTATAGATTAAATAACCAACGTTGTTAGATACTTAGGTGTTTCCTTCCTTATAAATGTTTGTAATTCACACTGTAAGAAATCTGGACTATTTTGAAAACAACTAGGTTTACTGCCATGCAAGCTGTTGTTTCATGCAGATATTCATCTTGTTACTTTTCACATAATTTTATGAAAGTTACAAAATTCAATGTATTTTTTGTAATTAATAGTCTGCCCAACCAATAAATTATGGTATGGTAACATTCCCAGGGTATCATTGGCTGTTAAATAGCAGCATGATACCTTTCTTATCTGTTTTACCAACTTAAGTCAGCAGCATGACTGCTATAATGGTCACTTGATAGCTGTAGCAGGTTAAAAAAATGTCATAGAAAAGGAAAATGTAGAGGCCAAAGTTTAGGAGACAAAGGATGATCTAGATATCATTATCACATTTTGAAATCAAGCTTTGAATAGCTTTATTGAGAAAAATGAGGCAGAGTGTTGTACAGATAGATACAAAAATGTAGATTGATTTAATTAAAGAAGGCCTCAGAGAAATTTGGTTATGAGTTGTTAATCCTACTTGCCGGATGCATTTCTCAACGTAAAACCACGTTCATGAGAAGTGGACTCAGCCATTGTCACTTAATGGATGACCATCTTACAATGAAGCAAATTGTTTTTGATCCTTGGCAGGTACTACTACTGTGGATCAGAACAGATATGAAACTATGGAGACAGAGGTGTCAAATTTCCCCAACAGTCAAAACCAGCCCAAACCATTATCTGAGTAAGCCATATTGATAGATGTTGTACTATGTCCTTTAAGAAAAGGCTCTGAGCCATTGTTCACCACTGCTCCCTTAAAACTAATTTTTAGTTTCTTATGAGCAATGAGTTGGACAATTACTATGATGTATCAGTAGATAAAATACTTGTAGCATAATGTATCCATTCCATTTTATACATTGATGACTTGTGTTGCAGAGATGATACATTCATGCAGCTCTTCAAGGCATTGAGAATTAAAAACTGGTAGCTTGCACTGCAATTGTTTGGTTAGGCATGAACAAAGATATTCAAGGCATGGTAGGACCCCATGCCACTTGCCAGGAATATCAACAAACATCATCATCATCGTCGTCATCATCATCATCATCATCATATTCGGTTTAACGTCCGTTTTACATGCTAGCATGTGTTGGACGATTTCTTGAAATTGACTTCCAAGTTATCCTATCCTTCACTAGGTCTCTGCTGACACCTTTTTGTTTCAGATCCATCCTTATCACTTCCTCCCATGTTTTCTTCGGTCTTCCTCTGCCAGTGGTTCCTGCCACCTTGATTGTTCTGCATCTACTTGTCCAAGCATTCTTGTCCATTCTCTCCACATGACCAAACCAACGAAGCCTCCTATTCTGCATACAGCTGCCAATACTGTCCAGATTCAATCTCCTTCTGAGTTCATTAGAACTGAGCCTGTCCTTTAGACTTACGTTGCACATCCATCTTATCATTCTCATGTCATTCCGCTCCATGCGGCTGACATCTTCAGCTTTCACTGGCCAAGTTTCACTGCCATACATCATTGTGCTACGTACACATGCCTGGTAGACTCTACCTTTGGTAGGTAATGGCAGAGCTCTGCTGGTTAACAATGGCATCAGCTCCCTGAACTTACTCCATCCACTGTTAACCCTTGCTGTAACACTTGCACCAGCTCCCCCCTCAGCTCCAAGGGTGTCACCAAGGTAGCAAAACTTCTGGACAACTTCAATATCCTCATCCTCCAAATGCACTTTATGTAGGTCTAAGTCACAGGTTGCCTCTCCTTCTTTGCACCTCTTGCAGCTAAAACGGTTAGTTTCTGTCAGTTTGCCCTTTATTCCACTGCACCGTTTATGTACCCAGTGCTTGCAAGTACCACAATAGATTGAGTTGCTCCCAACTCCCTTCCCACAGACTGAACAGGGAAACTTTCCTTTCTCCAATGGCTTTCCTAAATTGCAACCACTGACCATCACTTTTGTCTTGCCCATGTTCACTCTCAAACCTTTACCTTCCAAACCCTTCTTCCAAGTCTCTAACTTAGCAAGTAGACCATCCAATGTCTCACAGGAGAGAACCAGGTCATCTGCATATAGCAATTCCTCTGGGCAACCCTTTCGAAACTCTCTTGACAGTGCTTCCAAAACACAAATAAAAAGCAGTGGACTTATTACAGATCCCTGATGAACTCCAACACCCACACCAAAACTCTCAGTATAGGAACTGTTGACCCTTACCCGACTTTTAGCATTTCTGTACATTGCCTGAACAACCTTAATCAGCCATTCACTTACTCCTAGTTTCCGTAAAGCCCACCAAACAACTTCTCTTGGCACTCTGTCAAAGGCTTTTTCCAAATCCACAAAGGCAAAGTACAGCTTCTTGTTTTTCCCAAGGTACTTCTCTTGCATTTGTCTAAGGATAAAAATGGCATCAATAGTTCCTCGTCCAGGCATAAAACCAAATTGCATGTCATCGATGTTTATTTCAATTCTAATTTGTTTTTCCACAACTCTTTCAACAACTTTCAGGACTTGGTCCATTAGCTTTAATCCTCTGTAATTACCTCTTTCTAGAGCTTCTCCTTTTCCTTTGTAACAATTGATAATTGTACTTATTTCCCAGTCCTCAGGAATGACACCATCTCTTATGATCTGATTTGTTAGATCAGTGATCATCTCTATACTTCTTTCACCTGCAGCTTTGACCATCTCTGCCACAATTCCTGAATGGCCAGCTGCTTTGCCTTTCTTCATTTTCTTTACAGCTTCCCTCACCATTTCTTTCTCAATAAAAATGGCTGGTCCAGATACTGTTTCTACCTCTCCAAGATTTTCTCTATCCCAAGAAAACTCTGTGTTCAACAATCTCTCATAATAGCACTTCCAGGCATTCTTCTTTTCAAGTTCACTTGTTGCAAGTTCTCCATCATCATTCCTGATACACTTTTCTCCAATGATATCCTGATTAGTCTTGATCATCTGCTTAGCTATCTTGAATACTTCATTCTTCTGGTCATCTCTACACATTATGTCTGGAAACCTTCTTTTCTCGGCATCCATCTTTGCTTTGTAGATTGCTTGCCTAGCTACTCTCTTGGCCTCCAGATACCTTTCTTTGTTAACTAACCCCTTTTTCCATTGACTCCACAGCCTTCTCTTCTCTTTCACATAATTTTCAACAGAAGTATTCCACCACCATGTCACTCTATGACGTGGAGGCCCTTTTGTCCAGCCACAGACTTGGTCTGTGGCTTTTAAAAGTGTATCCTTGATCTTCTCCCATTGCTCTTCTACACTTTGTAGGTCTTTTCCTGGACTAGCACCCACAATTCCATTCACTTGATCTTCAAAGGCCTGCTTTACTTGTCCATCATTTAGTCTCCACACCTTTCTCCTTGGGATATACTTTCTTTTCACTTTATGTACTTTCTTAATCCTGAAGTCACAAATTACTGGCTTATGCTGGGTCACAAATTCTTCACCAGGTATCACTTTTACATCTTGCAAATACTTCCTGTCTTTTGTCTTTACCAAAATGTAGTCCACTTGAGTCATAGCTGTCCCAGACTCATAGGTTACCAGATGGCTATTCCTTTTCTTAAAAATAGTATTCGCCACCAACATGTCCATGGCAAGTCCAAACTCTAGAATTCTTTCACCCTCCTTATTTCGGTCACCATATCCATTTCCTCCATGGACTCCCTCAAACCCAGATGCTGTTCTTCCAACATGGCCATTTAGATCACCTGCAATAGCAACAATTTCTTTCTCTGCCAGCTTACCAGTGACTGCAATGAGACTGTCATAGAATTCATCCTTGACTTCTTCACTTAAGCCACATTGTGGTGCATACACTGATATTGCTGTGAAGATTGTCTCACCTATCATCAGTTTAATCAGCATAATTCGATCATTTATGCGTTTGACATCAATCACCTTGTCTATCCATTTCTCTGCAACAAAGATACCTACACCACCTGTGCCTTTTCCATTACCAATCCAAAACAGCTTGTATGTTGCCTTTTACCCTTCTATCATTCTTACAGATTTCCCTCTCCATCGTGTTTCTTGGATGCAGCACAAATCAATGTGTCTTCGCTCAAGAAACTCTGCTACTTCACCAGATCTACCTCCTAAACTTCCCACATTCAGACTACAGAGTCTGAAGCTTGTCATCACTTCCTTCGGTTGATGTAGTAGCTTGATAACGGACTGATTTTGCCTACATCGAGCAAAAGTCCTACTGTGCGTGACACCTTCACTTAAATTAGTTCCAGTCTCATTTACGCAGTTATGCCAGATACCTTTGGATGTCATTTCATGGTATGATGAGGCAGTGTTTTTATAGGCCAGATGCCCTTCCTGACACCAACCGATTAAGGTAATGGGGACCAGTGTTTTTATTGAGACACCATCTCTAGGTGATTGCCATCCAAGGCTGAAGAGCGCTTCACCTGCCCGTGAGAAAAAGACTATACTCCGCCAGTCCTCAAACTGGTATTCCATGCTTGAATGAGACTAAGCATGGTCTTCGGGGTCAACATGGTCTTTGGGGTCAAACACAGGAAAGAAAAACACTTCACACACATGGTGTTGCTCCATGAACTTGGATACAATTGACACAGGCCTTTTTCAATGGTAAAATTACATACATCTTCTAGTAGGAGCTACTTACTCTTGTTTTCCCTTTATTTGAAAATTAATGTCCTTTGCATCAAAAGTAACCATATCCCATCTTAAAGGAATCTTTGATAAGAATATAATCCCAGAGAAACAACTTTAGAATAATGGACCCCAGTTTCCCCGTGAAGAATTTAAAACCTAAAAACCTATGGTTTTCAACATGTGATGACTTCTTCACATTTTCCAAACTCCAGTGGATTCATGAAGCTTTTAGTCAGAACAGTAAAATGCATATTCATCAAATGCTGAAAAACAAACACCAGATCCCCACAATAATCAACTTACCACCCATCCAATACAAACACTCAACCAACTATGAATACATTCCACTAGAACTATTAAGGAACCAGTTATGATATACTTATGATTTGCCATTTATGTTGAACTTTTGAGTTTACAAAATGTTGAACAATGGAACTAACAGCCATGTGATATTTGGACTAGTTACTTTACAGACATTTCCTTTATTTCAAGAAAGATGGATGTTGTATATTATACCAACACATTGTATGCAAATTAATTGGCACATCAAGATAGCCTTGTTTAGCAAGTTGCCACCTAGCTTATGTTCTTGTACTAGATTGTGATTATAAAAGTGTTAACAATCAATTTTACTACTGCATTTTGTTTGGGGTTTTTTGGCCTCTTTGCATCTGATCATCAAATTTTAACAAAGTATATTGTACTTACACATTGTATACTGTGCTATAACATTGTATGTAATGTGTTAGTACAATATGCAACACTCTCAAGAGCTACTGCATGTCTTGTCTTGGGTCAAGGTTTTGTATGTGGAGATAATAAACCACTAATAAAACTGTCTTCCAGTAACTCATCTCATTATACTTAAGTAGTAGCAGTTTGGAATTTTAAGTTTTGGACAATTTCTTTAATGCAACAAAGAAACATTCAATCATGATGATGTGTAAAATGTGCCAAGCATTGATGAGTAAATATTTCTTTAAGTGTTTTGCAGTAGAAAGCTTCCAGCTTGGCAATACATCAATCATAGTCATTTATCTTATTCTTGTGTTCATTAACAGAATGGATACATGGTTAAAGTATGTAGCTTGTTTGGTTGATGCGCACTTTTTGGGGCATTCTTGGAGCACTCATCTAAAACGTTTTCAAACATTTTTACAAATCTTTGCATTGTTCTCTAATATCTGGTGCATTAGTGTGAAAGGAATCAATCTGAAGATGCAGATTACAGAAGAGCCCATGCCTGTCTCAAACTATTTATTATTTATTTTTTAGTTTTAACATCATATTCCCCAGCAATTGGGGCTCAGATGGTGCCCTTCAAAGGGACTTTTGTTTTGGCAGTGAGGAATTTCTTGGCTGGATGCCCTTTCTGATGCCAACCAATGGCTTTTTCTTTTGTGAATTTCCAAAGTTGCCCGCTCCGGGAATCGAACCCGGAATTCTTGGTTATGGTGCAGTTGCACTAACCATTAAGCCATGCCTCCTCAATCAAGGAAATAAAGTCTCAAAATACAAGAACATTTTCTTGAATACTTGCTTAATAGTGTAGTCTACTGTAGGATATAGAATATTTAAATAGCTTTATTTTCAGTATTTCTAGATATCAACACACTTGTTAAAAGGTGTCAAGGGTGTGTCTTTGTGCCCTTTCTAAAGCCTTTTATAAAGGTAGAGGATCCCCCTAAAATGGTGTCCTTACCATTTAAAGCAAGCTGTATCTTAAATAGTACATCAACACCATATTTTAGCTTGATATCAGTTTGGCTTGCAGAATTATAGGAAGCCAAAAATGACCAATTCATGTTTGAAACGTGAGATGTGTAATTTGAATTGGATTGATTTTGGTAGCTGAAACTGAATTTTTTAGGATTGTGTTTTCTTGGGAAAGGTTTGTATAGGATAAATTACAGCAAACTCTGAGATGCAACCTACGGGCACAGATATTTTTGCTGACTTGGCATGGACTGACCCCAAGTTTTGCCATGGACAAGCAGTACTTTGTACCAGGACTTCCTCTGCCATTGACATCTGTTAAATGGCATGCTACATAATAATAGAATTAGCTCTATGCTGATAGTTTTAATTTGCCACAACAAATAGGTAGAGGTGTATCAGGTTTATTGACTGGCAGTTTAAAAATATTACTTTATCTTAGTCAACCATCAGTTTTAATAGAGAGTATTATTTCCATTGCAAGTTATAAACTTGAAAAATGATGCAGGTATAATGCTTGCTCTTGGAGATTATGTTTTTCTTTAAATTATTTATAGTAAACTTTAATAATAAACCCAAATCTGTTGAAATTTGAGTAAAAAATTTGAATTTCACAGGCATTTTTCTTAATTCATAGACCAAGTTTTGAAGGCTATTTTGCATCCAAAAGTGGAGCATTTGCATTATCCAATGGAAATTTAGCAAGGAGTGAAAGTACAAAGACTTGTGGTAAGTTTATTATTATTTAATATTATTATTATGGCATTTAGGAATATTATGTATATGTATGTAGCAATATTTAGAGGTCTTTGACATAGTGGAAGTACAATGTATCCAGGTATGCATTTATATTTGTGGCAAAACTGGTTAATTTATAGAAAAACTATCTAGGTACTGGCCCTGTCTGAAATCATAGAAGTTTGATTTTTTTGTTGTTGTTTCGGTGAGCCAAAGTGTAGCAGTTAAGCATGGATGATATAATTTTTTAATATGTGCTTACATATATTCACACACATTAACAGAGGTACCAAGAGCATTCAGAAGTTTCTGGTTAAGTAGTCACAGTAAATGTGAACCATTGCTTCATTCAAAATTTCCAAAATCAAAGTCAGTCTTACAATTAGTCATATTTAGGTTTAATTAATTTTTGGATTGTAGGTCACTATCTTTGCAGTGTTTCAAAGTACCTTGAGATCAAATATAAACTTGGTTACAATTTTGTATTGGGTTGTAGGGTCTCTTTCTTTGCTAACAGGCCCATGTGAATCCCATTTGGTCTTCTTGATGAATGACATAGTTGTTGTTTTACTAGGGTTCCAAAGTATCCTGAAACCAACATTGAGGTTTTTTATTTACCTGTTAAGTTAATTTTTGAATTGTTAATCTGATCCTTGAAAACATGGCCACATAACTCTCTCTTAGGCCTTAGAGAGTTTATCAGTGATTATGTTTTTGAAACATAGCTAATGTTTAATAGAGAGTTTTAAAAAAACCTTGACACCAAATGTGAGCCTGATTAAATTTGGTTTTTTATTATGGGTCTCCACCCCTTTTTGGCCTTTGCTACCATCCCAGTGTTATTCTTAGTAAATAACATAATCAGTGTTTAGTGCAGGATTGTAAAGTGGCAAGACACCAAATAGAGCTTTTTAGGGTGCCTAGTTGAATTCATTTTTTGGTAGTAGACCTTGGCCTTGAAGATTTGGCCCATATGACCCCCTATATGTGCCCTTGTGAAAGTCAATGAAAAATAAGACAGCAAGTTGTCAGTACAGGGTTTAAAGAAAATTGGACACTAAATTTGATCATTCAATGGTGGTAGGTGGGCATTTCCATTCAGACAAAGCACACATGCACATAGACTTTGAATTTGAGGTTACATTTGATTAATTTTTAGTTGTAGGTTTTTTCACTTGATAAAAAACACCCTCCCTTTTTGTGTCCTTGATAGTGGTGTTATAAAATAGTATAAGCTTTATTTAGTTCAGGGCTTCCAAGTATCCTGACAGGAAAATTGAACTTTTTAGGCTGCCTGCCTAATTCATCTTTTGATTGAAGGTTATGATCTTTAATAAGACCCTCAAATGCACCCTTCTATGATCATGGCTATGCCAGGGGTCATATTACAAAATAACATAGCCTACATTCAGTGCAGGGCCACAAAGTATCCTGACACTAAATTTCCCCTTTTTACATTGTCTGATCATTGATTCAATTGGAACTATGCGCAGACATCCACATTAACCCATGGACTTAGAATAGTACATATAGTTAGTTAGTTTTTAGTTAGTTTTTATTGAGTTAGTGAATTAGTAAGTTGCTTACTTGGTTAGTTAGTTAGTTGGTTAATAAAACAGTATGATAAAAAATAATTTTGTGATACTACAAGTTCCATACATCCACTGCAATCTTCAGGTCCATTCACATAAAATTTACACTCAGTTTTCATTCACAACAAGTCATTGCACAAGTAGTTCCTTTGAGTTTAGTCATTAGTTTGATAATGTATTAGCAAGAATTTATTTTGATGATGGCATTTTGAGATTAATTTGCTAATTTGTTAAGTAACTCTCCTTGCTCAGGGTATATGAAAATGCTAACCTCCTTTTAGAAACTAAATCTTGGGTATTTGGATGTATTATTTATTACAATAGCTGACCCAGGATTTTGAATGACCATCCAATATTGAGTAGAGGCTTACTCTTATCTTTTAGATTCCAAATATGACTTGTTGTAGAGTTTGTTTGCTGTAATAGTGGCGTCGTATGATAAAGCAGATATATCCCAATTCATTACCAACTCACTCTAGATTTGTTTAAGACCATTAACATTTGAAATGGCTGAACAAATTAGGGGTCCATTAGAAAAAGTGACTGGTTGTTTTGAAGTAAATGATTCTAAGTTAGTCAGATTTTATCTTACACAAGGGTAATGTTAAGGGGTGTCTCGCTATTGCCAACTTTGGTACTAAAGTAGGATATATCTGAGAGTATTTAGATCATCACCTTAATCCATTGGTCAGTCTCACTTGATCTTATCTTAGCTAAATATTTCTTATCCAAACTTTGTTAGTTAGGTACCATACCAAAGGGAGCTCTGCTTTGCACTGTTGATGTAAATAGGCTTTAGCTGAGTATACCCATGAGAAGGGGCTCAAAGCCAAAAGGGAAGCATTGGTTAACTCAGGAGTGGCTACTTGCACCCTGGTAGGGTTAACATCCCTTATTTTTTATAAAAACTGTTTTGAGTTTAACAAGAAGATATGAAGGCAGAAATTACAGAAAGCAATAAGAACCAACTTTGTTCTGACCCATGGTAATCATTTTGTTTTTTGAAAGACCTTTTGCAATGCAGATTGTTGGAGAATTCAGTGTATTAGCCAATGGTCTGAATGAGACTCATTGATAGTGTTTTCTTAATTGGGATCCATGGGGAAGAGAAGCTGAAGCTTTTCAGCCCCCTAGATAACCTAGGATATACTCAGATGATTGCTAGTTTAAGGATGGGGTAGGCTGGTTGCTTGGATGGTTAAAGGATAAGAGATAAAAAGAGTTCCATCTTAATAACCATATAGGTAAGGTACATAGCTTAGTTAGGGAGGAGCCGTGGCTTAATAGTTAGTGCAGTTGCACAGTAACCAAGAGGTTCCTGGTTCGATTCCCCGAGCTGGCGAGGAGAATTCGGAATTTTACAAAAGAAAAAGCCATTGGTTGGCGTCAGAAAGGGCATTCGGCCAAGAAATTCCTCACAGCCAAATTAAAAAGTCCCTCTGAAGGGCACCGTCTGAGCCCCAATTGCTGGGGGGAAATGACGTTAAAAACAAAAAAAAACCCCAAAAACATAGTTTAGTTAGGGTGACTATTTTAATCAATGTAGTTAGAAGAAACAGCTCAGGAAGGAAAGTCATTGCTCCATTAGTATTGAAATACTACCTGGGTCTCCACTCTATGCTTTCTAACTCAGAGGAGCATGGAGCAGCTTTTCCCAAACCACCAGCTACTGTATTTAGGATTTGTAAGAACCTTAAGGACTTGTTAGTTAAGGCTAGGGCCACCAAAGTTGGCCTGTTGAATTATTGCCATTATTTTCAACCAACTTTAAAAGAGATATATAGGTAGATAGATAGACACATAGATAAACAGATAGATGGACAGATAGATAAAATGATAGAGAGATAGATAGATAGATAGATAGATAGGTAGATAGATAGATAGATAGATAGATAGATAGATAGATAGATAGATAGATAGATAGATAGATAGATGGATAGATAGGTAGGTATGAAAAAGTTGCTAAAGGGAGCTGCTAAAATTTATTCTAAATGTGTATGTGTTTATTTAAGGTAATAAAAACATAATGAAGATATGGATGCAAGTAGACCTTTTCCATTGTTAATCAATATTCTTTAAACATTAATATCTAGGTGAGCTACAATTCCACTTGCAAAGAATGGTAACTTTGCTGAGAACAGGTGATGCTCTTAAAATGGTAAGTCTTCTTAGGTAAACATGCTTATATACTTTATACTGCTTGCTATAAACAACTGATATACATACGGGTATACCGATTTTCTCTTTGTTTAAGTGGTGTTTGCTTCAGAACAGGTACCATTTGTCATTTTCTGCCATAGTCGTAAGAAGCATATTTTGATTTTTTGTTCTGTTTAGACTACAGTAGTAACAGCGCACCCTATAGAAGGAGCAATATAAAGCATACCTGTGTATGATAGTTAAAACCTGTATATCCAATTTTTACCTAACCAAGTGCCTTTTTATCATTATAATAATGTAATAAAAGTAGTGTGGTTATTCTATTATAGCAAATCTATGAATGCTTTTCTTAATTTGTTATTATGTTCTGACGTTTGTTCAGTCAGCGGCCTTAAAAACAGATAGGAATACTGATAGCCATGGTTCAGTTTGCGTCTTGGTATATGGAATTTTTTGCACCCTTTGAGCTTGGTAGCTATTTGTATTGTCACCATTTAAGTCTTTTTATAAGTTACCGTCCCCAACGTATGCGCATTGATTGTTTTGGAAAATTGAAACGTAGATGAATAATGTGAAAATACAATCAACCTTTACAGTGAAAATATCAAAATTTACCAGGAAATGCAAACGACCACAAACGACCACAAACGACCACAAACGACCGTGTAAAAGTTTGAAACCGTTTCGGTTTACACCAGCCCCAGCTACTGAAAACTTCACCCACCATATTTGTACTTAGTGGTATCATGATCTGGTAGGATCCTATTGGTTTAATTAGAGCAATAAGAATCTTTAAGAAACTTTTTATATCTTACCTTGTAAATTCGCTCTGGATTTCCACCGAGCACTGTAAATGATAGCAGAAAACTATTATTTTCGTTTGTTTGCTTACTAATATTTTAGTTATGAAAATGAAGTTAAAAGTTATCTTATTTTTTTTCTGACTTTTTTCTTTTGGTTTTAATATCATTTCCTCCCCAGTAATTGAGGCTCAGACGGTGCTCTTCAGAGAGACTTCGTTGTGGCAGTGAGGAATTCCTTGACCAGATGCCCTTCTTGACGCCAACCAATGGCTTTTTTTTATTTTGTAAAGTTCCAAATTTTTTTCGCCCGCCCAGGGAATTGAAGCCGGAACCTCTGGCTTACGGTGTAACTGCACTAACCATTAAGGCACGGCTCCTCGAAGGTTTTCTGACCTTGTATTTGCACGTCCATACAAGTTTAGTGTGTTCCGTTCTGCTATAGAAAGAGAAGTTCTGCGCCTTTTCTTCCTCCAGATGTATAATGTCTCTTTTTGTGTTAGCTCAGATTTTGCATTTATGTGAGAATTATAACCGCAGAGTTATTTCTGAGTAGATGATCTGTCTTATCTTATAGTGTTATTTAATTTTTAGGTACAGAACTAAAGCTTGACTTTTGAAAATCAGCATTATTATACCATGAAATTTGAAATATTTCTATATATACATTTTCTAGGCAGTAAGGCTAGAAAGTCAAATTCCACGACGAAAACGTTACCTTGCCCTCGTGACAAGTTCACATGATTCTTTTTCAGCGATTTTAGGAATTGATTGGGTTGAAAGGTAAGTTTGGTAACTCTTCAAATGGCCTGACTTGTTCTATGTTTGTTTAACTATGTTTGCGATGTTTGTGGTTGATAAATATATATGTATGAGCTTGAAGTATGATTGTATTGTTCAACTGTCAAATTTTTATTATAAGCTAAAGAACTGAATGCTACAACAGCAGACTTCATGAGATTGTTTACTTGTTCCTCATTTTGGTTCGAAATGGTGTTTTACATTTCTTGGCTTTTTTGAATGCACAAGCACAAGTCCTTTCTAGGGTATGTTTTAATGGAGGCAACAAAAAGCATATACATATATATATGCAGTTTGGCAATTGTTGAAGAAACATGGAACTTTAAGTTACTACTGAAGTTTGTCTATTCGTTTCCTTATAAATTAAGGTTGTATTCGCTCTGAAAACGTTTATCACTCTACATGGTTCAATTTCACTTTTGTTATACATGTCGCTTTCCCCTCCCCTCTCTCTCCCTCTCTCTCCCTCTCTCTCCCCTCTCTCTCCCCCCCCCTC
>RDPX01000094.1:2238563-2256617 GCA_003991215.1 Morbakka virulenta | reverse complement strand
CCCCTCCTCTCTCTCTCCCTCTCTCTCCTTCCTCTCCTTCCTCTCCTTCCTCTCCTTCCCCTCCTTCCTCTCCTTCCTCTCCTTCCTCTCCTTCCTCTCCTTCCTCCTCTGTTTCTTCTGCCTTACTTCTTTATTTCTTCTGCCTTTATTTTCCCACTTCTCTCTGCCCTCTCGCTCATATCTCTCTCTTCTCTGCCTTCTTCCTATCTTCTCTCGCTTCCCTTTCTCGTTTCCTCCTGTTTCCATTCTTGCATCGCTTTTCTCGTCTCCAGTCGTACCACTATTACTTGGTTTTGTGGTTCACCAAAGAACAGAAATTATTTCATATCTCACCAGTTGCCTAACTTTAGCGACAGTAACGACATTGTTACGTAAAATCGTCTCATGCAATGTATGCTATGCTTGGTAAACTTTTGATTTAGATACTGTGGAAAAGGCGTTGGTGTTTCAAAAGAGAAAAAGTGCAATAGAACAGTTTGATTTCTAATTTGGAGCTAATTGGTAGCATAAGATATACTTGACTTTTTACAGTGATCTGGAAATGGCCAATATGATATTATTATTATTATTAAAGTGGGCACAAATTTCGCTTATTAATTTATGTTTTTTAAGTAAAACGTAACTGTGTAATTATCTCCCAATTCTAGGCCAACAATTGGTCTTATACTTCCCATCTTCAGTTCAAGCACTGTGACGTTAGATGGTGATGGGTGAGTTGTTCACTTAATTAGATAACTATTTTTTATTGAAAATTCGCTGAAACATTTAATAGCTGATATTGAAAATGTCTTTTTCAATCTACTGTTTGTTAATATTTTTGGGTATATGTGTTACATAGCATGGGCATTTCGTTTGCTTCAAGATAAAATGAAAAAGTTATTTTCTATTATGGGAAAGATTGACTTGAAATTGTGAAGTTTGTTACATTGAAAGGTTAGGTGGCGATAAAGGTAATAAAAAAGGAACACCTGTATTTATTTTACCACGGAAAACGAGAAAAAATGTTTTGAAGGTATGGTTTGGGTTTGGAGACAATCTAATGTAACAGTTTGAACTTGCAATTTAAGAAGCAAGAAGTCAGGAAGGTCACTTGCACACATGAAATATCACAAGCTTTGATCGGTTTTGGTGATTTAGACGAAGACGATGTTTTGAGTCGTCGTGCGGAAATGTGTGGATGTGCCTCAATGCAAGTTAATAGCAAAAGCCCGATCGTTTTGAGTCGTCGTGCGGAAATGTGTGGATGTGCCTCAATGCAAGTTAACAGCAAAATCCCAATCATTTTGAGTTGTCGTGCGGAAATGTGTGGATGTGCCTCAATGCAATTAAAACAGCAAAAGCCCGATCGATTTGAGTGCACGTGCGGAAATGTGTGGATGTGCCTCAATGCAATTAAAACAGCAAAAGCCCGATCGTTTTGAGTCGTCGTGCGGAAATGTGTGGATGTGCCTCAATGCAATTAAACAGCAAAAGCCCGATCGATTTGAGTGCGCGTGCGGAAATGTGTGGATGTGCCTCAATGCAATTAAAACAGCAAAAGCCCGATCGATTTGAGTGCACGTGCGGAAATGTGTGGATGTGCCTCAATGCAATTAAAACAGCAAAAGCCCGATCGATTTGAGTGCACGTGCGGAAATGTGTGGATGTGCCTCAATGCAATTAAAACAGCAAAAGCCCGATTGTTTTGAGTCGTCGTGCGGAAATGTGTGGATGTGCCTCATTGCAACTTAACAGCAAAAGCGCGATCGATTTGAGTGCACGTGCGGAAATGTGTGGATGTGCCTCAATGCAATTAAAACAGCAAAAGCCCGATCGATCACATCTGACCCCACACAAAGGGAATGGTCCGAAGCCATACAGTCTAATTGATTATTGGTGTGATTAATAAAATAGTTTTGAACTCGAAGACCACCTTTAGTTTGTACAGGTACTTAATATGTCGATTACCATAATAGTTATGCACATTGTGTAATGTGATCTTTTATTTGTAATATTTGTAACTGCAGCCTTGTCCTCTTGCTATCTGTATGTACTACAGACACGAGCAAACAGTGACAACACACAGTCCCGTTTTGTATTTTTTATTGTTCATATAGCACATGGTCTCTTCCTCTCCAGTCCTTATGCATGTGTATGTATGTATGTATGTATGTATGTATGTATGTATATATAATGATAGTATCAATGTAATATCAAATTTAAATACGGTTTTTTTCTTGCATGCAGTGGTTTTCATATCAAATCCGACGTATCACATGGACACATGTTTAAGCCTGTCTCAGTGCAGATGCTTTGGTAAGTTGACATTAAACCGCAATAAATTAATAAATATTGAACATCCCGACAGTTGCATGGCGTATCTATTAACTGAAATTCATATGTGTGTCTTACTTGTCAGCATAGTTTTGTTAGCGAAGGCTACGGTTTGGAAACTTTGGAAAGCGAGACTGAGCATTGAAGAGTGTTTGCATGTTCCCCCACACAAAATTAATACTATTTAAAGTGCACTGCCACTCTCTGTTCTGCTGGTTGACTTTGCTTCAAGTTGAGATAGTAAATAGCGTTTTTACAACGTTACCCATGTCTGTGTTCGGCCGATTGACCGCGAACACAAGTAAAGCCTGACAAAGACGCTATTTAAATCACGTTTCCCTTTCCTGGTATAATGGTGGTAGTTTTTTTGGTTATTTTGATTTGAGTTGACACGTGTACTCGCTCATAATATATATATATATATATTATGAGCGAGTACATAAATATATATATATATATATATATATATATATATATATATATATATATATTTATGTTTACTAATATTATGGCGCCAGGTTGGTGGGAGACGGTAAGACTTCCCATTTGCAGGCCTTACTTTTTCCCACAAAAGCAGTTTATAGAGAATCAGCCGTAATTATGGTAGCCAAACAATTTAATTATTAAGATTGGAAATTGAATGTCTGTTTGTTTGTGAAAGCTATGTAATAGCTAACTGTATTTAGAGTGTTGGGGTGTGTGTACCAAACAGAACTGCAGTGGATCATTAAAGAGAACTGAAGCATATTACGGAATAAAAACATTTATTTATGAAGTAGTTAATTTCAAATGTTGCAATTGAAATCTTTTGAAATTAGTAGTACTGGTACTGGTTGGAAAAGGAATAGAGTAGGTGTAGAGGCAGTGGGGGAACCTGTAGAAGTGGCGAAGGTTTATGAGTAGTCTGACTGTTATTCTAGCTACTTCACTTTTTGACGAAGAGATGTGGGAGCCTTTGAGCCTTTTATGCTGCTTGTCGTTAAAAAGGTGCTGTCCTATCTATTTTAGATATATAGATAGGATATATATGTATATATATGTATATATATATATATATATATATATATATGTATCCTATCCATTCAGTTCTAAATAACTTTCCTATTTGCATTTGCAGGTCGGCTATTCATGTTACTTACAAGGCAATTGAGTTGGCAAGGAGATTCAATTACTTTTCAAGTGGACAGACTAACGAGCTGGTTAGTCACTACAATTCGATGCTGCGTTCTGACAGCTCTTGCATCACAGAATGGTATGCAGACGTCTTTCTACATTTTAATATATAGACATACATGGCATACGTCTTATTCCATTAAGTAAGTTGTGGGTGTTGTAGGTTTAGTAATTTTGCTGCCGAATAGTTCAGTTTGTATACTATTAAATGACACATTTTATGAAGCATCACTTAATTAAGGGGTGATGCTGACCAGTTAACAATTTGCATAATTTTTTTTCAAGATACTGCTGTTTATGGTATAAGCCAGGCATGTGGTTCAAAAAAAGGTTGGTGTGGTAGGTATACCGAGTTATTTTACACATTTATGCCAAAGGGCCAGAAAGTTTTTCCGGCTGTTTGACTTCACTAATTTTGGTAAAGATATTGGAATGTCATTGTACTCATACGTAACCCACCGTGCCAGATCATTTTTTTAATAATAACTAGAACAGGCATTGTATAGCACAGTATTATCGGGGTCTCTTTGGCTTATTTGGATGCACGTCACATTTTAGGAACACGATAAGAAGAAAACTAGAGTGGGCTTATTGAATATCGTAGCAGAGTAGCTTAAGACGTAATAAATCTGCACATTTCCAGTTTCAATAGTAAGACGTATTTATACTTCTCAATGTTATGACTGGTAATCGTTTTTCAATAATTCCAGCAGAAATGATGACACGCTGCAGGACCAAAATTGGGCAAAATATGATTTAGCTCCTACTAATGGAGAGTGTCGATGTATTGATCTAACTTGGTTTGGTGATGCACGAATGACAAGAGTATTTATTATACTTGCCATTAACAAGTTATTATTAACAATTATTAAGTTATTATTTACAATTATTAAGTTATTATCGACAATTATTAACGAACATGTTTTTGACATTTTTTATTTGTAAAAAAGATTTTGGAGAATAGTATTGTATGCCAAATAGTAATTACGTCATTGTCAAATACAGGGACCAATTTTCATATATATTTTTTCACAGGAACCTTTTAGAAGGGGTGGAGTCTAGGTCAAGTTTGGACTTAATGCTGTCAGATCAAGAGTAAGTGAACATAGTACCATGTTTTTGAAAACCGTAACGTGCTTTTTCCAATTAATAGTTAGATAATATGGCCAGAACCGCAATAATCTACCATATACAAATAATATTTTACATTCCCCAACTAAATATCCAAGTGGTGTCAAGTTGAACTGAATTCAAGGTTAAGCTATCCTACGGTGCCCAGACGTCCTTTATTTCAAAGGCTTGTCCTTTATTTTTGAAGACCGTTCTTTAATTTTTTCTCGTCCTTTTATGTCCTTTATTTTCGAATAAATCTTGAAAAGTCCTTTATTTCCAGCTACCCATGCACGTAACTGCTTTGCAACTGTCGGAAGTGTGACAAAATGAGTCTGCAGGACTCGAAGCCGGTAGGCATGGATGTAAAAATAGGTTTGTCAGTATTTTGTGTTGGTTCACCAAACCAACAATGTCCTGCAGGCATCTCTTTAAGTGTTGATCACTCGCTGAGAGGAAGAGCGTGGAAGCTTGCGAGTGTCTGGCGCAGTGCACAAATACAATCGCCTAACAATAGCATTAATCGTGGACTGATAGATTGTGCACAGCGCCATAGACAAAAGTGAATTTCACCCCCTTCTGATGTTCAATTGTGAGTCGCAAAAATTACTCGATCGTTAAGGCCCACCCTCGGGAAAACATAAACATAACTCGTCTGACTCCAGCAAGTTCGCACCAGGGGAGTACTTGCCTGCGAACAGGTGCAAACGTAGTAAATGGATGGTTCCGAAGTGCAGATTTAATGAAAGTTGGACAAAAGAATTCTCTTTCCTAAGAAAGCATGGTTCGGATACGGACGGTTATTGCAATCTTTGCAGAAGCAGCATTAATGTTGCTAGCATGGGACGTTCAGCTATACCGCAGCATCAAAAAATCGACAAACACAAACGTTTCTTGGACAATGCTAGTTCTACTCAGCCTGTGACATCCTTTTTTCCCCAAAAGGGTATGGGCGATGCTGAAAATAAGCTTGCTGCCCTGGAGGGCACTTTTGCCTATCCTGCTGTAAGTCACGGAGAATCATTTTGTTCTTTGGATTGTACGTCGAAGCTACTTCGGAAAACATGCCAGCTAAAATATAGGTGCGGCAGGACAAAAGCTCGAGCTCTTGTCTCAAAAGTGTTTCTTCCGTCTGACGTAAAAGCGGATTTGAATTTCGTTTTCGTTTTCTTTGATGGGTCAAATCATGGATCGATTAAAGTTATTCCTGTTCTTGCCCGCTACTTTCATGCAACAAAGGGAGTGTGCGTAAAAATTCTACAGATTGAAGACGTCAAAGGTGAAATCGTAACTGATTTACTAACATCTACAATAAGTGACAGTGACGTAACCAAGAAAGTTGTGTGCGTGCGTGCAGACAATACAAACACTAATTTCAGCAGGGCAACGAGGAAGGACCGAAATAATGTTTTCGCAAAGCTCCAGTCTTCTCTCGACCAACAAATAATCGGTTCTGGTTGCAATGCACATATCTGAGCATCTGCATCAAGTGAGCAGCTGATACTTTGCGGTTGACTCTGAAGCTGTGTTGATGAAGTTTTACGGACATTTTCAGCACTACAAAGTGTGAGTGGCTAAATTTCAGGACTTCTGCGCTCGTGTTGAGGTGGAGTACAAGAAGATTGTAAGTCACTGCAGTACAAGATAACTTTCCCTTCTTCCTGGTCTCGAGCGTGTTCTACAGCTTTTCAATGCCCTAAAGGAGTATTTTGTCAGCGGAGCCATGCCCCACTATTCTGCGGCAGTTTGACCATCCCTTAGCTGAAGCCTGGCTGTTCTTTATGCACGCACAAGCTGTCACGTTCCACTCCGCCGTGTGTATGCTGAAGGGTGACGAGGTCAGCCTGGTGGAGGCTAGCATCGTCGTTCGTGATCTACATTCTTCACTTGTCGTGCGTCGAGATGCGTTGTTCCTTGGAACTTCGAAAACAACTTGCGCATACTGATGTCAGTACCTCAGATTCTTTCCGACAGGCATGCCTTGCATTCGTCAACACCTGTGTAGACTACCAAGATACGTGGACTGGTGACCTTCTGTGCTTCCCAACCTTTAGTTGGATTTTATTGAATACTTCACCATCATGGTACACTGTACAAGCTTCATTGGATGCACAATCAGCCTCGTCACCATTAGAGCTTGATGACAATCAACTGTTTGATGAAGTGCATCGCTTGCGGATCTTCATGAACGAACAGCAGATGGCTGACTGGACACCTGATAAGACTCCACCTGCCTTGCGATGGCTTGAGGTCTTCGTACATTTCGTCAAGTTCAGCATTCCGCATGCGTAATTTCTCTGACTCGTCGAATCCCTACTCTCTCTTCCAGCATCGAATGCGCCAGTCGAGCGTATTTTTTCAGTTGTGAACAACAACTGGAGCCTTGAAAAAACACAAATGGCTCTATTACCGTTAAGGCTGGACTTATGCTGAAGTTCATTTGCGGCTTGACCTGTTCGGACTTCCATGATGCACTGCTATCCAACCCACAGTTGCTGAAGGAGATACATTCTTCGGCAAAATATGAATAAAACGTGAGTATACCAAACATGCAGCACACAAAATCTACCAGTACTTCTAGCCCAGCCTGTTTTTTTAAAGAATTTTAACTGCCGCTAGTATGTGACAGTTTATAATCAATATTCATTGCATATGAACTTAGTGCACAGGTACAGAATTACGCTTTAGCTAGGACATTGTTTTGTTGCAGTGACCCGGCATGCCCCATGCCCTTCTCTGACGTCACAGTATCAGCTGTCAATTATGTCCTTTAGTATTTTGCCAAAGTTATCTGGTCACCGTAAGCTATACGGTTTATCTGAGAAAAATAAAGTGCTATTAAAAATTAAGTTTCACTGTAAGAGATGTACACATATTTTATCATTTTGAGCCAAGGGCGAAAGTATTTTGCTAAACACTTCGTTAAAACAAAATAGTACATTTGGAGATAAACATGATAGCCTATGCTCCCGCTCTCCCCATTTCGCCAGTGATAGATAGTAGCTTTGAAAATTCTGTCATGTACAGTAGGTAAAACACCCATTTATATATGTGTTTTTCATGAGAAACAGACACTTTGAAAAAATTCATGGAAGACTGTGAAGCAAAATTAGTAAGCCATAGTAAAACCTTTTTTAAAAGTTGCGCAGCAGATAACAAAACACAAACTGCCACGAATACTAAATTATAACGATAGCCATACTGGAAATCTTAAATTCGAATGCACTGTTATTTCGAAATTTTTATCAGGCACAATTTTTTTATTGCAGCAGAATTTCCCCATTGAAATTTTTAGGAAGCTATTCCTGTCTGACTTTTGCACTTTTATGCACGGCTATGTAATTGGGCTATGTATTTGGACAACGCAGGATAGGTAATTCCGAATTCTGGCAAGTGCAGACTAGAAATATTTTTAATTTCTGCGAAACATCTTTCGTGTTGGGCAAAGTAAATTGATAGTTAAGCCAAATCACAAACCAATAGATGCTTTTTGTACTTTTGTTTCAGACATCGCTATATCTACAGGACATAGAGGAAGAACAGGGCCTACTAGTAAAGGGGATCTATTTTAGATTTTGGATTTAAAAGTGGTCATTATTGAGCAAAAGATACTTGTAATTTATAAATAACCAATGAATAAATAACCAACATATATTAACGGATGTTTTAACTACTTTACAAAATTGGACTGATTTCGCTCATGCCAGTTACGAACAGTTGTAATTTACCTTCGTTTTTTTCGTCTATAATA
Source organism: Morbakka virulenta (assembly GCA_003991215.1). Classification (NCBI taxonomy): domain Eukaryota; kingdom Metazoa; phylum Cnidaria; class Cubozoa; order Carybdeida; family Carukiidae; genus Morbakka; species Morbakka virulenta. The sequence continues at coordinate 2,248,270 of RDPX01000094.1, read as the reverse complement.
AAAACTCCCAATTCATTCATTTAATTATTTACTTATTTATGTATTTATTTATTTATTTAGTGATTATGTAATAGATTTTAAGTTGTTTTAATATTATTAAAAATGAGCATATACACAGTTACAATATAAATCAAGAGATAAAAACTTGCTATGTTATGATAACTGCCACCAATATCTGAAAGTAGTCGTCATTGTTATCACTTCCTTTGGTGGGCTAGAAGTGAATAATACCTGAAATAAAAGTGTTTGTTAAAGGAGGGAACCAAAATGTAGTCAGTACTTAAAGCAGACCACGCCACACCTCCATATTTTGTAACCAGCAACACATAACGTTACAACACTCACGATCTTGTTAGTCTTGTTAGTAAGGTGATGTTTGGGTTGCACGAAATTGTTTTTGTTTTTGAAAAAGTATCTTCGGCCCTTAAAAATTCCTCATCTGATCTCCTTATCGCATTTTTCTTCTGATGCAATTAATCTTCCCTAATAATTAAACTGATTCACTTGCTTTATTTCTTCATTGCGAACCTAGATGTTACACACTGGGATTTACATCGCATTTGTTATAACCATACACTCTTCCTTTCTTTTGTTGGTGTATAAACTGTTTTTGTGGCCACAAAAACTTATCTACTAAATCTTATCTATTAATTCTTGGAGTTGCTTCACTGATTTTGCTAACAGAACGTATCATCTGCATAACAGAGGATATTGATTTTGTTTCCTTAAACAACAATGCCTGGCATGCCATCTAATTTAACCTTTTTTTTAATTGCAGAGGTTAAATAGGTGAGGTGACACTACGCAGCCTTGTCGTACCTCATCCTTTATTTTTACATGCCCCCACTAGATATCTCAGAAAAGCCAGCCTGCCTTTGATGAATTTAGCTTTAAAAAACCACAACCCAGTCAGCAAAGACAGAACTAAATATCCACTTTTGTACGTTATCTAGACGATGTATTACGTTGTCATTTGGAATGATGAATAAATGAATAGATAAATTAACATTGCCAGGAGCACCAAGCCTGCCCCAACTTTTAATAGTTTCATTCTTCCATTATATTTTCTTTTTTGTGGCCAGATGTACTTTTTGTTTATTTACAGTGTGCCACTATTTGTTATCTGTGGACATACTCTTGGTTGCCTAATAGATGCCCCCCCCTCCATTAATTAATTCAAAAATTTTCCATCCAGGACATTCTTATTCCCCCCCCGGCGCCTATTAATTTTTAAATAATCTCCCACCCATGACAATTTTTTTGAGGAGGTACTTTGGCGGGCAAGTGGAAAATATCTTTATTGAAGTGTGAAAATCGCGCTGATCACACATGATGTATTGTTTTGTTTAGGGCGGTTTTACGAGGCTCGAAGAAGTCTTAAGAAGCGCGTTTCAGATGTTAGCAATAACACTGTCATTGAGCAGGAGGACGAGGGGAACATTTTCAAAATCTTGGAAGGCATGTAAGAGACTGCCATGACTTACAATAACTGACTATTGTTTGTATTGTATTACCCTACGTTAAGGAAGTTGCAGTTGATTCTAAACATTGTTTCTCGAATTCATTTAAAAAAATTTTTTGTCCAGACTCCTCGTCTATTACATTTTTGGTCATTTTCCAACCCCCCGTCTATTCCACCACCACCCCCTTTTATTTTTCTAATCCCCCATTCCAACCACCCTTCTATTAGGCATCCAATTGGAATTGAAATTGGAATCACTATTGCCCCATCTAGTCTGAAGAATTTATGATGTCGTTTTCTTATTGTTTGTTTAGAGAGGCAGAAATTGTCATGTTGAAAAAACTCATAACGCAAAAGTTAAGAGAGGTAAGTTGAAATAGTTTTCTATTAAGAGTTAAAGTTAGGATTATATGTGAATGAAATAAATGTATGGTGATGATTGGAGTATAAAACTTAGAGCATCTCTAATGCCAAGGAAAGCCATCCCTGAACAGCGTTAGAAAATCACTTAACGAAGGTTTGCCACTTAAGTGTTAACATTAAATGTGAAGTACTACTGTAAGAATAGGTAAGGGTATCACGTGAGTTGTAGATCGAGTAGCTGGTTGAAAGGCTGAGTATTAAGATCTCGTGCATCCTTCTGAAACACAGAGGATAGGTATTTCAACTTCATTTTGGGATTTTTGTTTTAGTTTTACATACTCACTACAGTTTTAAGTTAACAAAGCGTTGTATGATAACTTGTATGAAACATGTTTTAAAACAGCCTTACCCTGTTGAGATCCAGGCTATCTAGCTTTGTTAGATCTATGTTGCCCTGAATGTTATCGAACAATTGAAATTGACATTTCTTTTTATTCATATTAGTTTGCCATGTACCATTCATTTACTTCTTATCGCGTCCTTTAGGGTGCTAGCGTAGCTCCTGTATGTAGAAACCACTAAAGCTGTGGTGCAAGAACTGCGCACATTAGTAAGTCGAATTGTGTTCACCTTTACCAAGTAGAATTAAGTACCGTGGAACACGAAATGAAAGAACGACCACATCTTTAAGTAAATTTTTTTTTGTACGGTAGTGATTTAATATATTTTGTTTTTGTTGTTATTGAAAGGTGATGATGAAGGTTGATTTAGATGATATTACTGCAAGAGAGGTAAATATTGTGACTTCCTGATATTTAAGCTTGTTCGCTCACTCCTAAACCTGTGGTATCAACGAGTATGTTTTTTAAGCCATATGTCATTTGTTTTTATACGTATTTTATTCCCTCTTCATTCTTCACTTTGGCTTTGGTCAGGAAAGGATGTCCAAAGTCAAAAGAATCTCACTGGGTTTTATTACGTTGTCGCCCGTGGCATGCCTGTTTCGGACCACTACTATAAAGAATGTTAAGTTCCATCGAGGATAAGACATATGTATAATTTACATAGTTGTATGAAAATTGAGTAATTTTGACTATCCTGCATTTTCAAGTTTTCAGATGTCTACGAAGGCCGGAAGATTATACCTACAAACAGGGATTATGTACGACACCGATTCCTGAAACTGGGGGTACATAAAAGAAGACAGTGACAAATGTATTGAAGAGCAGAAAATTATGCACTTTGATACCATTGTCTTGAACAACAGAAAATAATGCGCTTTTAATCTCATTACACTGTAAACAGATTATAAGCTCGAATATTTAATAAAGATGTACATCGCAATCGGAATGCCATTCCTTTTTCTTAGCTTTGAAGTTCGTTTTTTCGTTCTTCCTAGACTATTGCATTCTGTTGAGATTGCCCACTCGGTAGTCTAATGCACATGTTAAACGCGCACTGGCCCTTTTTCACACCTGTTTTATTTTGAGTTGTTCAAGCCTTTTATACCTTTTAATTGGTGTGGACGCTACCTGCTTTAGGACTTCCACATTCCAAACATTTCATAAAATCATCACATTGCGCATTTTCATACGTTGACAACATTTTTTCGTTAGAGTATGAGAAAATTCCACGTTTACCGGATTGATCTTGTTACCTTCTATGTAATATTAGACAGTGTGCCTAATATTCATTGCAATACCAAATCAAGTTTTTGTTTTGTTGAATTCTTTACAGACAACCGTTAGAAATATTTTTTCATTATTTAATGTGGCATCGTGATTATGATTATTGACTTACACTCAGACACAATTGATCAATAGTTTTTTACTTATTTATATGCATTGCGGGTTTTACCTATACCTACAAAATTTCAAAATTTTTAGAGACCGTTGCCAATCGAGGAAGCTACCTTGGCACATACAAACCAAGTTGTGTTATATTACAACTTAATAATATCTACATAATATTTATAAATACTTGTACCAGTCTTGTAAATTCCTAAAGTGTCTTTTCAGAACATTATAATGTCCAGTATCACTCCAGTCTAGTGAAAGTAGCAGTTTTGGCAATAGTCATACATACGGAGCCTAGTGGTACCTTTTGACACTAAAAAGGATGAGGATAGAGCTAGCAAGGAAGTGAACAACATATTAGCAATGTTTCCCAGTGATACTGAATGAACCTCGAAAAACTTTTTGTTGACAAAGCAAGACCAGAGTATCACCTTTTAGGAAAACATTATGGGTTTATATGCTACTTTTGAAACTCGATTGGACCAATATATCAGAATCAAAAAAACACCATAAGCTTGTTTTTTACGAATTTTTCGCTAGTCGAGTGCTGAAATGAATAAGCTTTCGACAAAAATTAATGTAATTGTACCTGAAATATTCAAGTTGTATATCACAATTCGTTTACCTGACCACTCACGTATTGTGACATTTCTCAGTGTTCTCTCAATGAAAAGTAGCTGTATAGTGGGTTTTGGCTAGAAAATAACCTGATGCACACTTTTAGATTTTTTTCTGAAGTATAATGGCTACCGTAACAGTAATTAAGTATTGTAACGCCATGACTTAACAAGTATCATATAGTTTCACCCAGGAATTAGGGACTTCTTAAGCTTTTTGCCCTTTGCATTACAAATTAATTTTCCCCGCTACGTGGAATAAAAAAAAAAGGCGTTTGAAAATTGACGAGTTGTGCATTTGCTTTTGATTGCTTCAGCTTAGAACTTTTCATTTTTTGCTTGGCTGTATTTAAGGGACTACGACGATATTTTGTTTAATGTACCATATTATCTTTTGATTTTTTATTGTTGTTGCCTCCGCCAAGGTTATGCTTCCGCCTGCGTTGACCGTTTTTCTGTTTGTTTATTTATTTGTCGATTTGTATGTTTGTACGAAAAATAACTCCAAACGTTATGAACGGGATTGGATGAACTTTTCAGGAAATTTTAATCGTATTGCCAGGGAGAATTGATAAAATTTTGATCTTAATCGGGGTCATCGACAAGATTTTGTTTGAGTTTATGCAAGATTGTTCCTTGCTTCTGTCAGCTGCTCATCTGTTTACAAATTTCACTACCACGAGTACAAGCCGAGGTATGCCAGTTGGGACGGCATCAGGCGTAAGGTCTGAGGCCCATATCTGGATCCAGGGTCTAAGCAGTGTTGTTTTGGGGGAGGATATTGTTGATTTTTTAGAATGTTTGCAGGACTACAGTATTTGGTGAAAATACCAGGGAGGGAAAAAGTTACTTGTAGAAAGTTTACACTTTAGGTGCTTTTCTATTTTTTGTACTACTTTAAGAATTTCTCTGCAGTGTTATTAAACGGGTAGCTATCTTCCGTTTTTGTTAAAGATCCGGATGAGAGTAGAAGAAGAGCTCAATATGGATCTAAGGGAACATAAGGGGTATGTGGATGAAGAAATGCTAACCATACTGGGCCAGATGGACTCTGCATCTAAAATTATGGATTATCTTTACCTGGTAAGTTTTATCTTATTGTAATTATACCAATCAGCATTACGTTTCTTGTCACAATAGGGAAGGTGTACAGTATCAGCAGTCAATGTTGACACAGAGTTCATTGCAGACTGACGATACCGTCCTTTGATAAGCTTCTATAACTAAGGCGTAATATTGATACTTAATTTTGATTTGCAGAGGTCAGTTTATCAAATAACTGGGTTGGTATAAGACACCATTCTCCTCATATGGGGACTTGGGTGCTAGATGTTTTGCTGCTGTCGTTGACTGTGTATGACGGTGTACCAATATATATTGTCAGCAAGTTTTATTTTCTTTTATGAAATTTGTTGCAAGGAACAGTTGTTAAGTGATTTTAAGAATGAAAATCTTGAATTTCTGTGCAAACATACCAGTTCCTTTGGATTTTGTGTACATGTTTCCTTTAGTGTACTTTAGTTACATTCAGACATCCTCTAAAACAAAGGATTGAAGGGAAGAGAGAATTATCCCTTCAATAGAACAAAAGTTATACGACGAATTTTTAGTGCTAAAAAATGAACGAGAGTGTAAAATAGTGGTGCTTTTTTTTCGTGGAGGTCAGATACTATAACGTAAATGAAAAGATAAAAAATAAACGTAAAGTGAAGAAGGTATGAAATCGCTTAATAATAATAATACACAAATCTCACATAACAAAATTTGGTCATGTTTTTACTCTTCCTAGTTATAATCTTTTCTCTTTTGGAACATTGGGCCAGGTGTTTGTGAAACCTATTCCAATATTTTGATACTGGCTGATGTATACCTGAGGATTTTTTTACCTTTTTAGCACGTTTTCTAGCTATTTAAGTGCTGCTCCCAGACATCTTGGTAAAACTCAAGGGGCAGTTGCATATTAGCCAAATGCTACATCGAACGAGACGAAATCCATTGTTCCTGCCATGACAAAATTTAGTTTCAATGCTAAGTTTAACCTTTTAAGATTAAGAGGTTTCGTTAATTAAACACACTTAAGTGTAATGTTTTGTTACATTTCATTTGCTTGTAATGAAAGCACTTACGGCTTTCCAGGAGAATTCCTTAAAACATTAAAATACCATAGTGGCAATGGCAAGAACATGTTAATATTTGCTCTAAAGAACATTCAGTCAAGGCTGAGTCAAAATGAGCTTCCTGAAACTATAAGCTCAAGATAAAAGTAAGTAGTTCCTGACTTGTATCTTTAATCGGAATGATAGCTGGCTGGATTAGAAGGATTGGGAAAAGCGCATATTCAGAAATCAGGATGTTTGGAATGTTTCAAGAGGCAGAACATAGAGTAATATCGCTCTCCTTCTTTCTCTCTCTCTCTCCCTCTCTCCCTCTCTCCCTCTCTCTCTCTCTCTATCTATCTATCTATCTATCTATCTATCTATCTATCTATCTATCTATCTATCTATCTATGTCTATCTCCTTTTACTTTTTCCCTATTTTTCTCTTTCTCTTTTTCTCTTCCACTCTTCTCTCCTCTCTCTCACTGCCCACTCTCTTTCTGTCTCACAGACTGACTTTTTATTTGTGATTTACACTAAGAGTGATATTGACAAGTATAGTCTTGAATGCAATGAAAATATGGTATTTTAATAGTTGTTTATCATTAAATTAGGGATCGGAATGGAATGCTTCCTACTATGATGAGCTAATGGAGATTGGGTAAGTGTTTTGATCACAGCTCACCATTGTACTTTTTGTCGAATTTGGCATATCTCAACAGTTAATATGGTTGGAATTTTTTACCAACATTCATTGATGATTTAAGGGGATGTTGTTCACAGTGCCATCTTCAGAAATACTTAAGTTAAGGCAAGCAATAAAAAGGACACATAATCAATGGGAGCATTTCCCTTCAAGAGCAGAGAGTACAGAATGTAGTTGTATATTTACTTTTTAATGCTTTGGAAAGTAAGCGTAAATTTAGGACCAATATACCAACTATTAAGGGATTGTTTTACGCCAAATCCAGAGCTGTATTAATACGAAAAAAATACGAACTCGAGAAATTCTTGAAAAGGTAAACATCAACCAGAACAACTGTAGACCTATTGATAATAGGAATGTTTGAGGAATTAATGGAGAAATAACCATATATTGTACACAGTATTACAAAGGCGATTTAATGTAATAAACAAAAGGAAATAAGAGGTTTTTGCGCAAAATATAATCTTGTTATACGATACATTAGAAGAAAAAAACCCTGCTTTAATCCATGGACCTTTTCCGTCATTTGTAACTCAGATTTCGCATCTTTCAGGCGAATATTTAAATGAGGAGTTCTTTACCTTAGTTGTTGCACAAAGTTGCACGAAGACGATTTGTGAAATACAAAACACAACATTCTGATAAGCCCCAAATTCACCGTTGGCGTTTATGTTTATTCAAGTTAAGTATATGCACATCTACTTTACCATTGTACAGCCTTTAATGTTTTGCAAGACGTTCTGTATTTTAACCCTGCAATTAGTAGTGCTAATGCATTTCTTACATCTCATTCTGGGTAACCTGTTGTTTGTATTGCACCGCAAAATTAATGTGCCCCAGACTTGAGTGCCGAGCAACCAAACCAAAAATCACTTGCCGTATCAGTTATATGCAGCATACCCCTGACTGTTTTGTCAGTCACTATGACAACAGGACCTTGTAATGCCTGACGTTATCAGCAATAGTTTATAGGTCATTTGCTCCATGTAAAGCAAGAGGTACAGTACACTTTTCTCCAGTTACCAATACCCATATAACAAGACGGGGTCTGGTTTTTACCTCTTAAATTCCATGGTATTTTCGAATACATGTGGATGTTGTGATAGCAAAGGCCTTCAAAAGGTCTCAGCTTACACGGTACCTGGCATCTGCACCAGGCCGAAGTCAGAACGTCGAAGTTTACGTTACAAGGTAGATTCTTAGAGCGTAGTTTAAGACTTATGCTTTTTTAGACCGCATAACATGTAGGTTTCAAAGGTCTGCTAATCAAACGAGCCGTGCTGCGTGGCTGCCTTGGCAGCAAATTACGTCAGTAAAAACTTTAAAGCATTTACTAAACTTTTCTCCTTAGGTTAATCTGCGGAACTATGAACGGCATTTAATAGCTGTGCTAATGGGTGCTAAGGGACACTGAGACTACTATCTATACGTCTCTTCCCAATTTTTTGTTTCAATCATTGTCAGATAAACACTTTCTTTCCTTGTGCTTTGAGATTCACTGCTTTATTGTTTTGTTTCTCAACCAATTTTTTTTTGGTACCAGTTGGTAGAATGATTTCTTTACAACACATCATTCCATTTTCAAATAAGTCACATGATTATTAATAAAATCTCAATTCTCCTGATCTGACCTATCATTTTCTTATCAAATCAATGGCTAGGAAAAAAGAGAAATTTGGGTCAAGTTACTGCGTATTTTTTAAGGCTTCCTCCCAAATGTTAGAAGGAACATGGGACTCTAATATTGTAGTTTACCACTGACAACAAACATCGAGAACTCGTTTTGAGTGACAGCTATTTTTAATGATGAAAGTATTTTTGGTCAACAGTATTTTGCTGTCGGGTTACAGTCTAGTAACATGAATCTATTCTTTTGGATGAGAAGACTAATTACCAGTTGACCGTCACTGCGCCAGTTAACCGGGTAGGCGTACCAAAATTAACCACAAAGTAGCCACAAGACTAAATTCTCGCCATTCTTAGGTTCTGTGGGGAGCACATCTTAAATACAGGTTCCAGCAACAATTTATTACTGTAATTAATCAATGGGTTTTGTTTAATTAAAAAAGCAATAAAAAAGTTTATGTTCTAAAAAGAGTCCATGGCTATTATTCACACGTATGACTTTAAGAAAAGTCAGTGTTACTAACATGGGACCCGCAGCACTAAATTAAACTTGCACCATTTTCATTTTATTCTTCATTTTTTATTTCTTTTTCTTCATTTTTGCTTGCATTTTTCTTTTTCTTCTTTAACTACTACTACTTCTCTACTTTACTACTTCTATGGTACTACCGCATCTCTACTACTACTACTGTTACTACTACTGCTACTACTACTGTTACTACTACTGCTACTACTACTGTTACTACTACTACTACTACTACTACTACTGCTGCTGCTACTACTACTACTACTACCACTACTACTACTATTTCTATTACTATTACTACTATTACTACTACTACTACTACTATTACTACTACTACTACTACTACTACTATTACTACTACTATTTCTACTATTACTACTACTACTACTACTACTACTACTACTACTACTACTACTACGGTTACTACGACTACTACTATTATAATCACTGCTACTACTACTATTACTACAACTACTACTACTACTACTACTACTACTACTACTACTACTACTACT
>RDPX01000094.1:2175474-2229366 GCA_003991215.1 Morbakka virulenta | reverse complement strand
TTTTTTTTCTCTCTCTCTCTCTCTCTCTCTCTCTCTCTCTCTCTCTCTCTCTCTCTCTCTCTCTCTCACACACACTCACTCACGCACTCACTCACTCACTCACTCACTCACTCACTCATGGTTAAAGCTGAATGCATTTTAGCAGTAGATTAACAGTTTCACTTTTTGTCCTTCATTTCTACTTGCTATTGCATTTACTTGTATCAGTGGTATAGCAATTTGCGTTGATATCAATATATAATATCCATGTGTCAATAACCAAACTCATTTATGCGCTATTTGAAACACGTTATTTACTCCTTTATATACTGGGGTCTTGTTTATTTATTCGGTTATAGACAAACCTGTTAAGCAATTTTTTTGTGGAGTTGTTACATGGGGAGATTTTTTGTAATAATTTCCAGTTAACTACGGGTACTTTTGAATCTATACTCGACATTCATATGTGAAAACTGCGAACTTCGCTTTTTTGTTCAGCTTTTTGCGCCACTGGAGAAGGTGGACAAGGGAAAGAGCCCTTTATACATACTGTATGTCCTCCAATATGTACTCTAGGGATTTTTGCACATATTGATTTTTTCTTGGTGTGGCCTTGCATACTATTGCCGTAATGCAATTAATCCAAGAGCTTTTTTTGAAGAATGATGAGTTAATTTTTAATCGTATAGCCGTATTTCATTTTATTGCACGTTTTACTGGATATATATTTTCCTATGCCAGTTTCCTTATCGACAACAATGGAAATATGAAATTTTGAACTAACGTTTAAAAGCGTAGACATTGTAGATGGAGGTAGAAACTAGTTTAGTATTTAATTATTTCGTATTATCTAGTAAGTTGTTGATTGCTTTTATCCCTGTATATTGCTATTCCAACAACCAGTTATTCAAGATTGTATGATATTGTAATTTGAATTTCGGTCTAGTAGTTGGCTTATTGTAAAGGGTACTTGTTTGAACAAGTCAACTAGGCTAGAGGCTTATTCAAGGATCTACGATAACGGCATCAATGTGTAGCCCATTTCATTAAATGCTGCTGTCCTTAATTTGTAGTTTTTTTAATGGTATTTGTCACAGATTTACAGATCCTTCATTTCATTTTTGTTTTTTAGCGGAATGAGTGGGTTTTGTTTTGATTTCTGATGTTTACCAAATTCCCCAGTTTATTAACATTCTGAGGTCACTAGGTACCGGTATCAGGAGTTAACTTATATCAGTTACTTTTTTGGAGTTGGTCGCATTCACGTAAACGATGGGTGAAATGCTAAAGAAAACTTTATTTCGGTGAAAGAGAGATCAGAAAAAATTAGGAAAAGTAAAACCCGTTTTATGTGTACTGAATAAAGTACTAGTATTGACCCTTGATGAACTATTAACTATTGGTGATGATTTATGGATCTTTGAATTTGACGCAAAGCATAAAGCTAAATTGTTTCTGTTTTGCTGTCATTGCCTGACAGGTTTGTGGCACACCCTCCTTTACCTTAAAAGTGTTGTCAGTTAGATATAGATATTTGAAATGACGTTGCAGTTATTGGTTGGGTTGTAACTATTTACCTGTTCCCCGAACTTTATTAGCTGCATCATGAGTAACTTTTCAAGTGGGGACCGACCTAGCCGTTCGCTTTATTTTTGGCAGTATTTTTTACCCTGTTTTGACCCCCAGTGCTATTTGCGTGGCTCTGGAGTTTTTTACTTTCATTAAGGAACCCCCTGGTTATCCAAAATAAGAGCCTTAAAATATAAAATTGCCTTCAAACTACTCAGGACGTCAGTTTTCAGCGTACCTGCACTATCTGTTTACTGCCAGAAGAAGTTATCCTGTGCCTCAAAGAAGCATTATTATTAGCGTACATCTTTTTCCAATTTTCATGTATTAAGACCGAGGTCAGTTGCTACTAGTTGTGCAAGTTGTGATACTTGCTCCCATTTTTGTACCGATTTTGAATATACGAAATTATTACTGTGACTATATATTTGGAAGATGTACTTTGTAAGGAAGTATAATTAGTTCTTGCTTCGCAATAACTGTAAATCTTGCATGAGTCATTTGAATTAGCAGATAAAACATTTCCATTCTGTTTTGTTAGTTGTTTCCTGTTGAACAGCTTCCTCAGTGTGCTCTTGTTTTTTCCAGCTTGTAATCTTTTGTAAAACAGGGCTATGAAGCCTGTACCAGTACAGTATACCGTCTCAAAGCCTAACTTTTGTTATCTGGAATCCTCTTTCTATAGAGATATCTGTTGCTCCGATTTATTCATGCCCTTTCATTACTACAGAAAAACCTGTGAAATCCCATAGCCCGCTATTTCAAATATTTAAACGGGTTTTGTAGACGTTATTTTTAAGTGCTTTGAAATTTGCCTTTCGAAACCGAGCGTGTTAGTTTCGCACGTTACTTCTGACGATACACAGTCGAGGATACGGTAGCTGCGAAAAGAATGAAATCCAATATAAATCCAATGATCACTGAATTTTCGTTTCTCATTTACATAGTGGTATACCCGGCAGAGATGTATTTTTTGTGATGATGTTTCTCAGCAACGTTTGTTTCAGTGTTCACTGTTAAGGTGGCGGGATCGGATAATTTATATTTACTGGGAAAATGTTTGATGAAAAAATCTTCATAAACGAAAAATTCGTTAGCGGAGTTTGGTTTTTAGGAAGAATCCCAAGGAGGTCGAACTTTATTTTCTTGTGCATTATATCCGGAATTATTTTTTGCGAGTATTTGTGCAGGGCGGAGAAAAGTTCGAAGAGAAAGTACTGCAGCACCTGCAGTGAAAAAATATTCTTAATGAACTTGGTAAACGGAGAGGAATCATATTGGTCGAACAAATCATTGCCATGTTGCCTTGTAACTGTAAGTCGGTTCCGATTTGTGGTTACTATTAAGACGACCTGTCTATCGTTTTCCGAATGCTTTTCTTGACATCGTTGATGCGTCATTAGCAGGATCAGCCCATTATTCCTTTTCGTAATGGGGTCAAGGATAATTCCATTTTCTGTACGTTTAGCTCTAGTTCACTTTATATACCTGTGATGACGTAGTTCTTACTTGTAGAGGTAAGTATGGTTTTACCTCGCCTTAGAAAGAGGTAAAAGGTATGCTGGTGCTTCTACGCATATTTCATGTGAGGAATATTAGGTTTGGTTTTTGTTTCGCTTCCGTGACAAAGAACGCCGTTTATAAATTGTTTGTACAGAATGATCCAAATTTTGACGTTTTAAACCCGCTAAGATGTAAATCTCTTGACTTCAAAATGCCACGATACGGTTGATGGTATTAAAAGTGAGGATGTATTAAACGTGTACATTTCACGGCTGCCTGTTGTCTACTGAACTGAGTGCATAAAATGCTTTGACCTCGAGTGATCATTCAGCAGAGGTAAAACCACAGACTTGGATTATCAGCCAGTTTGTTATTGTGAATTTAATTTCCCTTCAAAATTTAATATTGGAAAGAACTGCTTTAGATATTCGTTTCCCTGTCTAGGAACCAGGTACCTCCCCTCTACTTTGTTACTTAAAAACCTTTTTTTTCCTCGGTTATTCAGCGTAAAAAGTTGCTCCAGTAATGTTGGGTGTCGGCAGCTTTAAAACTAATGCCGTTATCAACTTTCATTGGACCTGAATTAGATCCATGTCACCAGTCTCGCATATTCGGTGTGAAAACCTTGCTACGGATGTGCCTAAAATTCCAGCTGTTATTGTATAATGTTCTACAAGTTCTAATGGGGAACACAAACGAAAAAATTTATGTAGCGCGGCCACATCGCTTGGCACGAACAGTGTTCATTCTGACAGTCTTCACTTTTGGTGGGCTACGACGGTTCTTGCAACAGTTTTAGGACTGTAGTTTTATTGACCGGCCAAAAGACCTTTGTATTCCTTTACACACGCCCCAATTGCTAACTTGAGTAACTTCTATACTACGGTACGATTTGAGCACTTGCTATTGTTACCCATTTAGCCATATTTTGAACCTCTTTCTTTTCTTTAAAGTAGGAGCATTTAGAAGAACAAGGTATTAAAATCGACTCTGTTTCCTCGGTCACCGTCGAGTCATCCTAGAGCCGCTTGTAACACGGCAATGCCTCCAATTCTCTTGGTTCTGAACTTAGCGTGTCTTACTAACCAATTTCCTTTCTTTGGCTGTCCAATCCATAGGTCACTCGTGCTTTTCCAGAGTTAGATATAGTGGCTGTGCCTACTTAAGATCGTCTCACTGTGATTTGGCAACATAGCCAAAATATTTGAGTTGCTGAATTAAAATACAATTCCACATAGGAACCCTGATGTTTTACTGTCAGTTTTCCCATTAATACTAGAATTTGGGAGTTTTCTGCTCCAGTACCATGTTCGAAAGGATTTTTATTCATTTCTGTCTCTATACCAATTTTTCCCTCCAGAAGAGGTATTACAATAGCTACATGCTTCAAGAGAACTTGATAGTTTAAGTTTTATTTTGGGGATTGCCTTTTTAGATGATAGGTCGCTTTTATGCTCCAGGTTATCACACTACTATTTTTTATGCCGGCCTTGATGGTGAGGTTTCTGTTTACACCGACAAAGTTAAGGCTGGCATGCAGAGGGCCGATGTGAGAAAGTAAATGGTGCTTAGGCTAAAAGGAAAATCCTTTCTTTGTTAAAAGTACAACACTAGTTGTTTTGACTTACTGAAAGTATTTGGTTGTGTAAAGTGAGACTTTTTTTGATAACCTGCACACGAGAAAGGGATCCAAGTCAGAAAATATTTTATGAATGGACATAAAAAGCGTCAGCGGTTTTAATAAATAGTGGGTCTTTAAATTACAATGTAACAATTTATTCATATCGGCTTACTACATTGAGCATCATGAAAGGAATGATAAAAGAGAAATGGAAGTAGGTCATTCTCACTTTTCCAATTGAAATTAATATGCCATCACGAAGTATGAATTGCGAACGGAGTTTTCAATCGCCAAATGGTAAAAAGAAAGCTTCCTGGGCCAGTTTTTGTATTGAATTGTGAATTTTAAGGTTCCATAGTTTAACATATACCATTTTGATACGTTTTTAGAATTTTATATTTTTAATTCAGACTTCCTATAATTAACTAATACAGAAGCTAAAAATTATTACAACTATTAATAGAATGAAGGAGATCCACTTACAATAAGGGATCACGTTTTTCTGTGGAATATGAACGCAGAGTGGATATTTCAGGGGTTCAAATTTCAGTCTAACTGACATGAAAGAGTATTTCCATCTAGTTATTTGCAGATAACTTCTACAGAAGAAAGGTTTTCAAGTGTAGTTTGATATTGAATTGATTGAACCGGCTGGAGTCATTTCGTATAAAATTCTCTACTACCAAGGCATACACCTACTTCACTCCTGATCGAAGCATCGGAACACGCCTTGATCGAATCTATTAATCACACCAACTAACCCCATTTTCAAAATTTGCAAAGATTAATCCGTTTCCTCTTTCGGGTCATGACGCCATATCAGTTGGGACCTCCCTGGGTGACCTCAAGGGTACGAGGCCAGGACTGTGGAAACTTAACACGATTCTCCTAAAAGTCCCCGAATTTCAAACTAAAATTCGATCCTTCTGGCTATCCAGGCAGGCGGATTTTCCCAATCTGCATGTCTGATGGGTCATAGGGAAAAAAGATTAAAACACATCTGTATTAAATTTTCTGAAAGCCTACAGAAAAATTTCAAAGAAGAGACCAGATTGTTCGCAATCTCTATGACATTAGGCAACAACCAACAACCCCTGGCCGCTCAGAGGCTATTAGTTTCCTAGAAGAGGAAATCAAACAAATAGACCTCCAAACAATAGATGGGCCCAGATTTCGTTGCCGTGAACAATCAATATTAGCTAATGAACAGCCCAGCAATTATTTCTATTCCCTTGAAAAATCTAAAGGCAATAGAGAAACAATTTTTGCCTTCAAAAATAAACAAAATATCATTACTTGTGATAAGGATTTCCTGGCCCATGCGGCCAATTATTACCAAAACCTGTATACCTCTTCCCCTATTGACGGATCTGCCCAAAACCAAATCCTACCCCAACTAGACAGAACACTGTCTGATGTTTCCAGAGACATATTAGATTTCCCACTAACCCTGAAGGAGTGTCACATGGCACATGAAAGTAGGCAAAACTCCTGGGGACGACGGGTTTCCCGCAGAATTCTACCTGCAGTTCTGGGATGTCTTGGCCCAGTCTTTAGACAAACTCCTACTTTTTTCTCTATCAGTAGGAAAATTTTCAAACTCCATGAGGCTAGCTATTTTACGCTTCATTTTAAAAAAGAATGATAAAATGGACCTCATCAATTGAAGACCCATTTCCCTCCTCAACACTGACTATAAAACTATTGCAAAAGTAATGACCCTCCGCCTACAACCTTTCCTACACGAAATATTACACGAGGACCGGACATGCAACGTCTCTGGTCGATCAATCTATGACAATTTTTGAGTTGATAAGGGACTCGTAATGTAGACAGAGAAATATACCCCTCACCCTCTTAAACCTAGACCAGGAAAAGGCCTTTGACCGAATTGAGTGGTCTTCCCTTGATCATACAATGATTAAGATGAACTTTGGGCCGTGTTTCGCCAGTGGGTGAGGTCCATGCATAATAATATTAAAACCCAAATTATAAATAATGCCCATTGTTCTGATCCTTTTTTCCTGACAAGAGGAGTCAGGCTGCCCACTCTCCCATTACTTTATTGTCTAGTTGCAGAAACCCTGGCAATTAGGCTAAGTCTGCACATTTCCAGGGGCTCAAAATCCCCAACTGTACTGAGGAAGCTCGTATATGCCGATGATGCAACGATTTTTCTAACAAATCAAAAATCCTAAGCCACAGCATTAGACATTTTTTCTTTTTGCGAAAAAGCCAGTGGTTCAAAACGTAATTTAAGTATGACCGAAGTGCTGGCGGTAGACCCTACGCACCACATTCAGATATACCATCGACAAATAAATTTCGTTCAAAATGCAACCATTCTTGAAGTTCCCTTTGGGCAACTCAGAGGTATCATCGATTACCTCAATAAAGTGATTGATAACTTAAAAACCAGGTTGGATATGGAGACCAACTGCCTCCTATCCCTTCGACCAAAGCCCTAATCCTAAATTTTTTGCTCTGTCGAAATTGAACCATATCCTAACAATTCTCCCCATACAAAGAAGAAAGTTCCAACGAATAGATAGGTTAGTGTTTTCCTTTCTGTGGAAAAAGGGTTACGAACCACTTGCCCGCACTTCTTGCTGCCATTCCTGCAGACCAAGGATGGGGAGGGGGGGAGGGCGGTCTGACCTATTTTCTTAGTAAGGTTCGCGCTCTCTCACTAAGCAATTTGTAAGACATTCCTTAACTCTGCCAAAAGAAATGGCCATACCTGGCGAGGTACTTACTGGCTGGCCCAGCATCTCCATGGCACCTGGAGAAATATATGAAACTGTAAGTACCCAACCGTTTATGGTCAATGCCAACGTTTTATAAGACACTGTTAAGTGCCTTCAATATCGTCAAAGACCAGATTCCCCTACTCAAAGAAAAAGACTTCGCAACCAGAATTTGTTACAAAATCCTTATAGAAAAAACACTTCCCCCAATAAAAGCCGTAATACCCAAACAAACTATTTGGAAAACAATCCACCAAGGCTTCTCAACAGGTCAAGAAAACGATACCTCCTTCAAAACCCTTCACAATATCCTACCATCTGCAGACGTTCTGCACAAATGGGGTATGAGAAATGTCCCACTTAAATGCGACCACTGCAAATATGTGGAATCAACCGCGCATATCTTTATCCCCTGCAAAATTGCTAGGGGTTTTGACGCAAAATATCCCCCACCTTAGAACACATTTTAAACACACCTTTCTCCATTGACATCCAATATGTGTTCTACCACCAATTAACAACAGGAATGTTGCAGTAATCCCCAGGGCAATACTTTTGTATCTGGTCAAACTAGCCAAACATTGCCTCTGGCATTGGCGCTGCAAGAAACGATTCGATAAGACCCATTATGACGAAAACTCCGTAGTTACAATTTTTAAGTCCACCCTGTATTATGGTATATACGCTGCTTTTAAATCCCAAGACCCCTTTCTTAAAAAAGAGTTCGAAAATGTCTGGCAATATAAAAGTATATTGTGTAATGTTAGAGGAAAAAAGTTATACCTTAGCCTGTAATTCCAGCCTTAACGCTGATTTGTATGTTCCTGTTTTTTCTCTTGTTTCTTGTGAGTGCCGAGGGTCTTTTAAGAGCCCCAGCAAAGCAGCACCGTATATTCCAAGATATTAGACAGACATCTAACAATAATATTATCAAAAAAGAAAACAAAAAAGGTCTCTTCAGAAGATGAAGACCCCAAAAATAATAAAAAAAACTAATCAAAGAATTAAATCACCCTGAAACCAATCCTCCAATTCCCCCCCTATTGTTTGTTTCTTTGTCTTTGTTTTGTGCACACGCAATGACGCCTACTGTTCTCTTCTCTGCCTATCGGATCGATCAATGATTAATTGGTGGACATCATTAATTGATTCCTAAGCCTAATGACCCTCTCCCCATTTGCCACTCTTTACCAGGGTAGACGTATGAGAAAGATCCAGTTTGATTTTTTTTAATTGCCTTTCAAAAGCACTTCATTGACAAAGTTTGAACTTTTTAAGAACCAACTATGAAGTTCCTACTTAATACTAATAATAAACTATTAGTTCTCAGTATTAAGAAGTGACTCCCCAGGCTCAACAAGAATAAACTTACCGTTCTCGATGGAAAAGTCTTTCATGTTAGTTACGCAAAGAAAAAACGTAGGGGATAACCTATACTATATGAACCATGGAGGCTTGAAAAGGGTGGCAAGGAGGCCAGGAATGACGGTTATGAAATAAGCAGATTAAAGGTAAATGAGATAAAGATCTTGAACAAATTATCATTGAGGTGAAATTACTAGCCTCGAAATTATAAACTGAGAATATAACAAGAGAGCTGAATTAATCATTCATTCCCTAGACATCAAGATAGAAAAAAAAAGTACAAAAGTAACAGGTAACAATTATTCTTATAGATAAACAACAAATTATTTATCTATACTTTAAAAGTTCTTTTTTATCACAATAAACATTTTTTAAAAGTTTCTTTTCATGCATTTTCCTTTTATATAAAATATGATGACTTTTAATACCAATTCTCCATTGTGTGAAAAGAAACTTTTGCCCGGTGACGGAGTAAGGTCTGGCCAAGAAGTGACCAATAGCGTATGAATTTTAATCTTATGGAGAGCCTAGCGTTGGCACTCCCATCGTGTACTCAATCCAGTAGTTGTTCGCATTCGCATTGGTCGCCAGGAATCAATGTTATGTCATCTGGCTCTCCTATTGTACTTAGATTCTTGTCATTAGTGTTCTATATTCAAAATCCATTTAGATTTCTTATCTACTTATTCCTCAGCATAATACACATCCCGTATCCAGCCCCTTTCTTGGTAGGTAAAACTTATTCATTCAGATCAGTGCAACATAACTAGAGTATTCTACCGTAACAGAGCAATGTGTGTATAAATATTTGCTTAGTCAAAGCCGTTGAAGTAATCTACAAAACGGATGTACAATAGCTTTTGATTGACTCTTCATATTTTAGAAATACAATTGAGCCTCGTTTACCGAACACCGATTATCCAAATTTCGGATTACCGAACAAGATCTTCCGGTCCGGGTCAATATTTACCTAAACGTGTGTTCTAACGTAAATACATGTACATGTATATTAAGTAAGGTGTCGTTTGTTGACGGATAATCAGTTATCCGAACAATCAGTTATCCGAACAAACTGCTTTCCACCCCTCTTGTTCGAATAATCGAGGTTCAACTTTACCCGCTTATATCTACAACCGAATTTCGAGATTACTGATTTCTTTACTAATCTCATTCTTGAACATGGTTTACACGATTTCATAGTGCCCAACGGGTGAGGCATAGAAAGAATTCCTGCTCTCGATAAAATAGTGGTATTGATGTTTGTCCATTAGGTTACCTTTGTTTGCCATTGATTGTATGCAATCAGGTAAGAAAAAAAATCTATTTTCTATACAAGTGTACGACACTGGAACATTTCTAGTTCTTCCTTCCAAGTTCACAATGGGGTCTTACCAGTAATACATCAATCTTGGATATTATTCCCATTCCAGCTTTAACTTTTAATCTTTCCAGATTTGATGCTCCTTCACTATCTCGCTTTAGAAGTTTAATTAATACTAGGATTTCTGGTAGATACTATTGAACGGTATTCAAAACCTCAATAACATGATTTCCATCTTAAGGCAATTGTCGTTGCTTGTCTTTTACACCACCGAGTTTTGGTTAACGTGTTTCAGTTTCTTCCTTTAGGCATTTGTCCCTCTTTTATACTGCCAGATTTTTCTTCTCTCGTTTGACAAGCATTGCGTCAATTATGTTATAATTTTTTCAACAAGAATTTTTTCTTTTCCCCAGAGAATACCTTATGCTCCTCGCAGGTGCTTTTGTTTTGTTGCTTTGAATGTGTCAGTTAAAAGGTTTTGAAGTAATATGGCCTTTTAAATTGTTTCAGCAGGATCAGTTAGTACTAATTCTATTAATTTTCATGGGTAAGGAACATTGAAAGGATAATGCCACTAATTGTATTGAACTGTAAAGAAATAACAGAAAAAAAAAGAAAAAAAAGGTTAAGCAAAGAGGTAGGAGTTAACCTTACACTTGAAAACATTCCCCTTATATCATGTAGGAGAGCACTCGGAATCAAAAGAGTTACACTACAACCTTGCAGTCGGAGGGAACGAATTCTACAGTCATACAAAAATTTATTAAGAAGGGCACCTGCATCAGTCTGAAGACGGTGAGGGAAATTAGCTGCAGGAGATGCAATAAACTAAGCTGGTACCAGCAAGAAAAAGCACATCAGAACATTTTCCATGATAAAACCTATAGAAAAGACTAAAGCTATATTCCGTTGGGTTCACAGAGATATGATAATACCTCTAAGTTTATAGCTTTCACCGAGTCTTGTTGAAGACTTTAAAACCAAGTGAACCCTCTGGGAAGTTAAATATTTCATGCCAACCATCTAATTACTCAAACTCTCCTTCTGCAATGAGTCATCTAATCTGGAAAATAATATGGCCCATCAACAAAGGTCATTGTTTTTTTTATCATACATCATACTTATTCATACATATTAAAAATGCTGTATGATCGTATTCAAATTTTAAGCAGCGTGTTTTGTTTTTGTGCAAATATTTAAGCTTGCTTAAGGTTCCACTAATGAAAAATGGGGGTGTGAGTCACGTGGATGTTTCGTAAGATGACTTTGCAACAAGCAAAGAAAATCGAGATCACAGAAATGTCCAGGATTTTTGTAAATGTATTACTGCGAACATGATCATGAATTTGAATGATCAAGATTGCAAACACATATCTGATGGTGTAGACGGCCCTTAAAAGGCGAGCCTGAAAACTTATAATTCGTAATTTTACGACATCAGAAAAATACAAATGGTTGTGTAATTTTGAGTACAATTATAAAGTATAATATTTGTTTAACTTAGTTTGCTCTTATTAGGTGAAGTTTTGACCTGCTGCGTAAAATTACCATTTGTATCCGTTTTCAAGAAGTAAAAACTAAGGAACTTTGTTGGAAAATTTTTGCCTTTACCCCCCCCCCCCTCCAAAGAGTTAATTCCCACTGTGGCCATGTTCCTCTCCCACAAAAACTACTGCTTGACTCCAAGTGATTACCCAATTTGATTTTCAAAAAGAATACATCTCATCATGGTCTCAGTAGAATTAATAATGCTCGTTCAAGCAAAATCTACACCACCCACCACCCCCTGTTGTGGTCAAAGGACTATCCCATTGCACTGTCACCTCTTACTTTCACAAGTGTTTAGAAGTGACTGCAATCCCCTTTTCATTCAGTTATTAACTTTTACTCCACGTCTTTTTGTAAAAATTTATGCCTTTTGCAAAACCGTGTCATTTGTTCAAGATTCTGTTTTTCAATTCAAGAAAGTTAATCCAATGAGCTCTTATTTTAAATGAACCTCCTTCTGTTACTGAATTGAATCTTCTTCTTTTCACAAAGATGCCGAGAGTTGTTTTCTGATTCCAGTCCATTGCAAGCGATCAATTCATACTAGAATTTATAAAACAAACGCCTAGGATTTTTGCAAGCTGCAAAAAGTTTAATATCAAAACTATTAAGCTCTACAAAACGTACTGAAATTGGGCCATCTATAATTCTGTGTACTTTAGAAGAAAGAAAACGTTAAAACTTAACCAAGGAAACAAGGAGTACAAGAGCAATCTTATTCTATTGCTATGGCAAAGAATTCGTCAAACCTGAAGTTTAGCTCTCTTTTCGACAAAGAAAGCAATACTTTCACCCAGATGATAGTCCTTCAACAAAACAATAACACAGTATTAAAAAGAAAGAGGTATCGAACTGAATATGTTAATCCCAGATACACAAGTGTTGAGGAAACTACGACCCTTAATGGAACGTCTCACTTGAAAGATTTTATTGATAAGAAGAGGAATGCTGATTCACGATTGTCTTGCATAAGTTTGTTGACTCTTGATCAAGTAATAATTCTCCAATAAAGTACTTCAGTGGCAAAATCTGGAGAGAACAAGAAAGTAAACAAACATTAACTTGTATGTTGTCTTAATGATAGGTGGTATTTTGTATTTTTTTTCTAGGTTAGTAAAATAGCTAGCTACCTTTGGCATTTGATATTAATAATATCGTAGTGGAACGATAACATGTTTGACTTGGGCGTGTACCAGATCTAGTTTAATTTCATAAGTACGTCTATAAATACTTTTTTTTCATTTAGATATTTACATTTATATATTTTTTGCTGCGATTGCTGTAGATTCAGTTTCTAGATCCTCGTTTAAACACTAATTTGGACGTGGAGTAGTTTAAATGTAAAGCTCGATGGTTGTTTGGTATAAAAGAAGAAAATAATTCATTTGTTTTTGGTTGTACATTGTCCGAATAAATAATAAGCTCCACATCATATATATATATATATATATATATATATATATATGTGTGTGTGTGTGTGTATGTGTGTGTGTGTGTGTTACTCTTGGTAGTATCATGATATTTTTCTAATGTTCTGGTATGGTCTCCGTGTCTGTTGGCTTTATAAAGAAGGAGGTTTATCAAAGGCCTGCCAACAGGGAGAGGAGCAGGGCATCAGCTTTGTAATTATCTATTGCTAGATAATCATATCCACTATTTTACCAACGTAACTTACTTTTGTCGACTTTCTAGAGCATTTCAGAAGAGAAGGCATCTAGTGGATGTATGAGAGAAAATGTATATTGCTACCGATAACAGGCACTCAATCTGTAATGGGAGGCTAAAGAAGGAATACTGTTATTTAGTCAACGTTCTATATGTTTCGAAATGATAAGAAAAATATGTTTTTTATTATATCTGTTTTTACTGGATCCAAGGGAGCTGTGCTATTAATGTGAAATTCTCTGCGGTTTATATTTTTTCCTATTGTTTCATTACATTATTTTCTACCTCCAATTTTCCAGCAGTTGTTATATGACGAGCATCCCAGCAGACTGCAAATAATCATGCAAACATTACTTGTGCGTATTTAATATTAACGCATCAGTATGAATATTTTACAGTTATAAACTCAAGGTAAAGATAACCTGTTTTGTTTTATTATTGCTGATTGTAAATGTATTTGCTCTAATATAACCAAGTTAGGACCTGAATATATGCAATGCATTTCAAGGATAATTAGTGGCATAACTGTAACAGGAAAAAGGAGAATATTTTTTATTTCAGTCTCTAAGAAAAACACCTGGGATGCCAAACATGGCTGGGTTTCAAGATCCCACGTGGAATGAGTAAATATACTAAGTTACTCTAAAATAATAAATTTGTAGTAATGAAAACAAAATAATAAAAATATTGAGAAAGCTTAAGTATGAAACAACATGATCGTACCTAATAACAAAAAACAATATAGATGTGTCCCTGTCTTCGCAGGATCCTTTAATGTTCAAATAGAAAAACATTTAACAATAGAAAAAAGATCTGGAGTCGGAAAGAAAAAGTCAGCATTTGAAAATGTTATTTCCGAAAGCTGACTTCTTTCTATTGTCTGTACCCAAATATCACTGTTTTCAAATTGAAAAGTTGAACTTTGTGAACCAGGGCTAATGGAAAAAGTAAATGATGCTTATATATAAAAACAAATTGTTAGCTTATAAACATGAAAAATTCAAATTAGTATGTAGTTACAGGATGCAGTACAAACTTTTTTTTCTAAGAATAAACAAACACATTTAATGAAAAGCTCGTTTGATCCTAGGAATCGTATTTGCACACAGCATATTTTGGGATTTTGTATATCTTTCGATTTCTCGAACGTTTTGACGAATGGAGGATAGTATTACTTTTCATCGATAAAAAGTATTTAGAATTTCACTCTTCTTTCTATCGTATGTGTAGTGATATATAACGTTACACTGACGAAATGTTTGCCTTTTTATTAATTTGGTTGAGCTACAGTCATACAGGTTGTCCTAAATAATACAAAAAATATTGTGTCTGTGTTCATTTTCAATGACTGTTTTTGCACAGTCTGTCCAATAGGTTCTTACTATATCAAAGATATCCTGATATATAGTTTGTAAGCATCATATAAGCACATTGGTCCCGCATGTTATGGTATTTTAAGACCATTAACAACCAAAGTTAGATCAGATGTGGAAACAAGGGGATAGTCGTCATGTGGTCAGATCTTTGAGTTGAGAAAAGCTGGATTCGATTTTGTAGGATGCAGTTGTCAATGTCATTTATGATGTAATTTTAAAAGTATAAGTAATTTACTGGTTAATTGGTGCTCTACACTTAATGATAAATTATATCAAAAGACTTAGCCAACTTATATAAATACTGAAACATCCGATGTTGGTTTGATGTTACCAAATTCTAGCTTTCTAGCTCATGTAGAAGTTTTTGTCATTTGATAACGGCATTGTAAACAAATTGTATTCAAATGCATTTTACTTGTCCTACATTATAATGTGCAGCTATCTCAAAGGAGGTCTCTTTTTAGAGAGATCTGACCCCGATGACTAGGCAATCCGATAAGACTTGAAATTTGTCGAAACGGTCTGCGTCTCTCTGGAGGTTGAATCTGTAAAAGGTGTGTGTGTGTATATGTATAGGGAGAGATAGATAGAAAGATATAGATATATTAATAAGTCTCTTGATATAATTTGTTATCAGCTGTAGGGTACCAATAAAATATATCCTTTTCAACGAATATCTAAATCATAAATCACAAAGTACACTGAGAAAGGTATCTTTCTCAGTGTAGAAAGGATTTTAGTATTCACATGAATACATTTCTATGTATATAAATAATATATAAATAATATATACATGATATATATAAATATTACATATATAATATATATAAATATATATATATTATAAATATATATATATAATATATATATTTATATATATTATATATATGGTATATATATCGGAAGCTGTAGCGTAAGGTTTCAATAGACTAGAAATTTTTATTAAATCCAATTCATGGATGAAATATGTTGGTGGAAATCAAGACATGTCTGGAGAATAACAACATGTATGTCCTACAATGATTTGTCTGTTATTCATTATTTCAGATTTGCACAAAAATATATGTCTTGGCAACCAAAATTAGTTTTTGTGGACCCAAGGTTAGCTGACATGTCTTTTCTATGAAAGACCTACACTTCTTATGGAATCCGATAGTAATTTTTGGCAGAAGTAGAGCTATTATCTTACCAGTTGGGGTGTGATAGTTTATTGAGATGACTCAGTGACTATATCTGCTTATATTCTTGATACTCTTTAAACCAGGGAAAGTAGGTCCCGCCTGAACAGATGCAATCTGGATTTTTCTTTATAAAACTAAATTTTAACCTCCTGTCTGTCCCGCGAAGCCATCCGTGGTGATTAAAAGGCTTAATTAAAAATACCGTCTGTGACTGCTCTTGTGGCTTTGGCGGAACTCCAAGATTGGAAAATTTCTTTTCCACTCTGGTTTGTGCCATGGTACGTGGTGGACATTTGGGTACATATTAAACCAAAAGCTTTGTATTATTGGTGAACGAATAAGATAAAGTTACAATTACGAGACTATTTGCTGGGATCGTCACAGTTATTATGAATACTTTGTACTGTAATATTTTGCCCATTGGTATACGACACGATAGAGTTGTATTACTTTAACCATCTTAGTTCTAGATGAATGGATATTCTTTTACAACAGTCATTGAAAATAGTCGATTATATTAAGATATTGATCGCTAACTTTCAAGGTTAAGGGTAAGAGATATCTGCAAGTGGCGATGACTTCATTCTTTATCTAGGGTTTTTTTTTGCTTTTTCAAAACACAAAAGCATCAAAGTTTCACAACCAATTATTAACTCATTGAAGGTACATTTACTGTTGTAAAACCTTCTCTTAAATGTATTGGTATCTGAACCAGTATCTTTTCCAGATGTGACCAAACTATTATAAATAGGTATTAAAGGATTTAGTGTCTCATCACAGAGCAGTAGTAAACATTTCAAATACGTCACGGTTCTATTTGAATACAGGATTAGCCCAAAAAGACGTCTTTGCAAAATGTGAACGCCAGCATAAAACTCTTGTTAAAATAGTAATCACAATATCCTTTCGTGATCTGCAAGAGCAGGATATATTACAATGCTCGATACAGTATAGATATGGGCTTATAAGTAGCTCTGGAATACTTACATATAGTCTGAAAACAACGTGCTGACTTTGAAAACATTGGTATATAAATGTAATTTCAAACAAAGCAAAACAACGTGTGTTTACAGAAAACAATATCAAGAGAGAGGACGCAGATAAACAGACCCATGAAGTGCCAAGCCTGCACATGAAGAAAGAGACCAAGGGGAAAAAATGTGGTAGGTGTTTTTAGTTCACGTTATCAGTATTTCGTCCATTTAATGAAATATGATAGCTTTGCTACTGCCCACTCGTATTGTCCTTTATCTTCTCTTTGAAAAATAATTGCCCTATTGCCTTTCTACCTCATTTCTTTTGTTTCGAACTCCCTCTGCTTTAAATCTTAAGTTAAAAAGCCTTTAATTTTATAACATTTCTCCTTGTCTAAATTTATTACTCCATCATGTTTCCTTCTACTTTCGAAAACTCCTGAGGATGTTCTTGTATTTCCTTGCAAAGCAAATAAAAATGAGAACCAAACCAAATACTGGCGTTGTTTAAATTCAAAACATGTAAAAAGAGTTTATTCGACGCCATAAACTTTATGTTTGAAGGGTAAATTAAAGACTAATAGTTTCGTAATGATGATAAATAAATAGTACTAATAAAAAACCCAATAATAATTTCTGTTAGGTTTCTCAATCTATATGTCTGAGATTGTTACAGTTTGTACTCAAGAGATCATAACTTCATTTTATTCTGATTTGCTCTTGTACATTTGCTTTAATTTCAATAAATCAGTTTGTATAACAGATCAGTTTTTTTGGAATGAAGACTTAACTGCTCCCATTTGGTGAATGGTATTTAATCTAAATATGAAATTGGCGCGAAAAAAGAGAGAACGCATTTTCATTCCCTTCATTGAAACAAGAAATAAACATTTCTTTCTGGGCTTTTATAAGAAATGGCATATCAATATCCATATTCAAATTTACTAAACGTGTATTTAAACAGAAAAAAAAGAAGTGTACATGGTCCAATGAAGATACTAGTAGCAAAGTATATTACATTTTCTTGTTAATGAGATATGAATGAAAGGACTATGGACCTTGCTTTCAGCAATTAATTTGTCCATAAAATACCCTTATTTATATAAAAGTCACTCAAACGTTTTTGTCTGCTTAAATATAGGTCTCAAACATGAAAAAGCAGAAAAATTTTATTAAGTCATGTCTTTATTTTCGATCAAAATTACTTTGTTAAATGAAAAATTCATTAGTCACATGTGGGAAGATAAGTTGAGGGAATGGGTGTCTACTGTTGGGAGTATCGCATTGATTTGTAGGTGAATTTATGTCGGATTTCTCTAACAATAAAATGTCGGTAGCTGTGTAAGTCTATTTACAACTGGAGGATTAAAAAAATTCTCCAGATTGTCTCATTTGTTTAGTTGTGTCAATTTGAGACGAGTACTCTCAAGGCTAATGAACTTCTGTCAAAGACTCTGATGACCAAATGGTTTATAACCCCAAATCTTCTTTGTTCTCTGCAAAGCTATTGCGTGAGATTACTTTACTTTTCAATTCACTTCAAACTGCAGCTATTCCAGTATATATACATATATACATATTCGAATAACCTGCCCCTATCCAAAGAAATATCAACAACATTATTTGAAAAAACCCAGATTGAACATTGTTCAAAAGCTTAAGTTAACAAGCAAACCATAACATGTATCAGACCGTATGGATATCCAGGTGCAATTTTAATTCCCAGAAATACAGTCGTTTTGTCATTAGTGCACACGTAATGTAACCAAAAGGACCTGACTTCTATTCCCCAGGAGCACAAAACTTTGTAACCTTACAAAAAGCCATTGGTCTGCGCCATAAAGGGAACCCATCCAATTCTTCACTGCCTGAAAAAAACCTAAGAGAGATACCGTCCAATCCATTTACTGTCAGCAAGGACTTGAAACAAAAAAGAAGAGGAAATACAGTCATGACCAAAAGTTTCAGACTAAGCTCAAAATTTCACGAAAATGACAATATCATCGCATTTAAACAGGACAATTAGTTTCATTTTTTAAAAAATCTTCATATTACACAGAAAATATGTCACCACATGCAATTTCGCTATCCATGATCATTCAGTTGTCCAAAATTTAATATTTTGTATATTCTCCCTTGTTTCTGACTACAATTTCCTTGCGCCTCGGCACACTGTCTATTGAACTTCAGCAATACTCCTTGGAGATTTCTCTAACCTGTATATCAAGCAGGAACGTACAAAAAGAAAAAGTATGAAAATATCCCTTAAAAATTGATAAATTTATTTATTTACTTGCATTAACATTCCCTTTAAATAATTTTGCATAATTATATGTAACAATACATAAGTAAATCACTACAACAGAAGGGGCTTTTACATTGATTTGCTTATGCTTGTTACATACACTCCCCAAATTTCCATTGACGATCTTTTGACAAAGCAAAACAAAGACAAATTAGTGTTTGAACTTTACCTGCGCTATATACCCGGTTTCATATATGTAATGTCCCTCTATTGCAATCCTAGTAGTAAAGAGACGATTTCGTTCACCAGCTTGCACGCTGACTTGACTACCTCATTTCCATTTAACCTAGTGTCTGTCGGAAGAGCGCTTATGGTCACAAACGTATATCTGAGTAATGGCCACAAGGCTACAAATTTTATACTTACTACCTATACGTTAAAATGTCAAGTTATAAATAAATGTTTCTTGGTACTTGGTTTATTTTGAATTCTACGATTTGTTTTATGTGTTTTTCTTAAAAAAATGGTAAGACAAGTTAACATTCCAATGATTATAATTTCAGTAATATTTGAAATATCTAAAAAAATAAGTGAAATAAACATCAAACAAATAAAAATAAAATTTCTCGTGTTTATTTTCCTATGTGAGAGGACGATAGTGATTTACAATTTGCCCTTTTTCGAGAAACTGGTAATTGTCTTTAACTTCGAAGCAAGTTTAGTTTATGCAAGTTTAAGTATCATACTAAGGGAAATTGGCTTTGAAGCAAATCCTGCCAACAGATAAAGCCCATGGTAACTGGTAGTAAAAACCTTACTTGGGAACAAATACCATTTACTCTATGTTCAGTCCTTACTTGCTAAGTAAAACTGTAGGTCCAGAGCTCCACTCGCTGTTTTTCGCACAGTCGCAGTGAGTACCTGCACTATACTCCACCTCGTTTAAGGGGTATTGGAACATCGGAATTCACGGTATGTCCCAATACCAAAGACTCTGACTAAAAGCAAGCTAAGTACCACAAGTTAAAAAAGAGCATTTTGCCATTTACCACATTTACAGTTTTTCCAAATCACAAAAAACTACAACATAAATTCAAGATCCATCGTAAACAATTGCATTGGATATAGATGTAGGAGCTCTATCATCTCTCGAAACGTAACTCAGAAAAAGCTTACGACTGGTGACACGATAAAGCTCTTACAGCTATGGCTTCCTCTGAGTCCATAAAGTTCAGAATTTTCAAGTTGCCCTGGGTATGTTACACATATATAAAACGTTATTCCACTTAAATCAGTACATGCTTATTTACCTATGATTCAGAAATCAAGAGCTGATCGGAAAATAGTTTAAATTTTCCTTTAATTGACATTTCTATTATTTCTTGCAGTTTCTATTGATAATTTAGAACTTATATACCTAACCTATGATTCTCTACCTTCTAAAGAGACTACATGAGATATTAGTGTTATTAACATGTCTCACAAATCACAATAATAATCAGTGCTTTTCAACTGTATACAGGCTGGGAATAATATGTTCTTTGCCAATAAATTAATCACATCAATTAAAATTGTTTGTTAAAATGCGGCAAACGGCGGGAGTAATATAAAACTATAGAGCGCATTTTCACAGCAACCAATATAGCCTCCAGCAGTTTTTAGAAATCGTCTTTACTTTCATCTGGCTTGGACGGATGATGAATTGGGGCATGGCCGGTAAGAGTTAGCAACCAATACCCGCTAAAGCTCATTCGAACTTTTCGTTAAAGTATATGAATCTATACTGTGCAGTTTTTACATCAGGAGGTAAAAATGTACTGTATTAAGGCTCCTAATGTAATTTTTATTTATTGTAACACAGTTTCTTATCCATCTAGGGTCCACTAAAGATACCACCTCAAAGGTTAGATAACAACCGTAAAAATCATGGATCGAATCAGAATATGGGGTACAAAGAAAAATACAACTCTCTTTGTTCCGCCAGAAAATTTTTGTGGGTCCACGGAAGATCTTTCCAAGGATGGAAAAGTGAAATTGCCCCTTCTTTTAACACAAGGAAAAAAGGTTAGGGGACCTAATAAAACTAAGCAGGAATTCAAAATTTCGTATTTCAAAAAGCTTGGAATCAAGAGCTTTAAAAAGTCAGGGCAAACAGAAAGGGCTGGAAAAGTCACTAAGAAAAAAGGTAATTGTATTTTTTAATGCGTTATTGTTATGTTTTATTGTAAATGTTCTACACAGTTTAAGCACGTTCCTCTTGCTAAGAGTTTCCTTGTTCATTTGTGTTAGCTTGGACTAGTATTTGAAAGTTTGAAATAGTGTTTCTTATTTTGAAGTAGGTAAAAACAGTGAAAGGACTGAAAATTAATAATCTAATACTATATTATTACAACTTCTCTCCTTGTTTTCCGTTTTAAAAAGCTGTGCGGGAAGTAACTTATTTAACTTTATTCTTTAATCTTGTTTTTTCTTGAAACAGACAAAATAAATGACCTGTGGGAGACTATTAGTCAGTCAGTTGTCTTTTTCTTTTTCTTTCTTTCCTTCCTCATTGTTGTCAAACTGAAAAATAACAGCTTACAGTATAAATTAAATCAAAATAATTGCCAACTTTTTTTTACAGTTTAGAACCATATAATGCCTAAAACCACTAAATGTATTTGACTGTGAAAGAATAATCACAGAAGAACCACTATTATTTTTGAAATGAAAGGCTATCGACTAAGCTGTCTTAAAAAATTACAAGAATATGCCTGTGTGTCTCTGTATCTGTGTAGCAAAGTGTTTAATGGTCTTATTTCGTGGTTGAAATGGTATATACTAGTGCTCTTGTCAATTTTGTGTGGGAATAATTCCTCGATGCTTTCTGGTAAAAAAAATGCCATCTCATTAATATTACTTGCTAAGTTCTATTCCATTTAATATTTCTGTGTATTTATTGCAAACATAACAACTTTTCTCAAATCTATTCTTTAAAATGTTCTTAAAGAGGAAGTGTGTGTGTATGTGTATGTATGTGTGTGTATATGTGTGTGTCTGTCTCTGTGTCTGTGAATTCTAGAAGGGAGATTATCAGACTATTATTGGAGTTACACAACTAGGAAAGTAAATAAAATCTGTTCTCATTAAACACAAAGAGCTTCTGATTTTATCCGAAAAATACAAATCGTTCTGAAGGGAAAATTATTCAGATCCTACAAACCCTTTGACAATGACTTAACAAATGATTTGTTATGACTTGTTTAAGACTACTTTTTTAAACTTCGTTTTATAGTTTAGCATATGGTATTATGCCTGATTCGAATGAAAGGAAACCCGAGTGTAGGGGATACTTTTCGTTTATATGTGGGAAGAACCTAAGTTGCTATCAAAGTCCATTTCTGGTATCTTCGCAACTTCATAGTAACATAGAGCTTACCTTTGCAGACCCTAGAGCCAACCATAGAGCTCATTTTCTCTTGCTCATAGAAAGAGCTAAAATATGTTGTTTAGATCCAAAACTTTTCCTGAGATAATATTTTACCAAAACAACTTTAATATAGGACAGTAATTTACAATGAAGGGGCTTGTTAAGACGTGGGCTTGTGCCCAAATGCCTATATCAGACCAAGGTTACCTCTGAATATACGGGGGAAAAATTTGGTACAGAATAAAAACAAGAACTTCAAAACTCCTTTGAATCAGGTCATAGGATTTGCCTTGAAAAGATTATTATTTGATAGGTCAAAGTCCACCTTTTAGGATTATAATTAGTATAATTTTGCCGGCCTTTACCTCGCCATTTCTAATTTAAGTATTGTAGCACTAGCGTGGCTTTTTCTCCAAAGTGAGAGAAAGGAGCGAACTGTCAAGTTGTCCAAAAACATAAAAATTCAATTTCTAAAATCTTCTGACTATAGTCAGGGATGAAGAATTTTCTGATTTTCTATTTTCAATACTTGCAAATGTTTTTAGGGTTTCATTTACACTGTCAACATAAACATAAACTTTAGGGTGTTCTTATTTATACTCAATAGACCCTGTTAGGGTTGAAATTGCTTCAAATGTACTGCAGTATTCAAAGGAATATTTTGTAAGTTAATATGCACAAAAACCATCTCTTGCAAAAAGAAAAAGTTCAGCAAGCCTCAAGAGGGTGAAAAACAAAATTCACCGAAATTGACCATTAACAGTCATTTTTTTTGAGAAATGCAGTCCAAAATTAAGCAGACAGTATTTTTGAAAAGGCAAGCAAAGTAAGGAAAAGTATGAAAAAATATTACAACTCGCGAATAGTAGCAGCAATGTGCATAGCTGATACTATTCACAAGTAAGAAAGGGCACTTGACCATTGGTGCGCACTAAAATCTCCACATACAGGTGGATCAGGATATATTTCATGATATTTTATGAAGACAAGTGCAAACCTATTTTGATATTCTGCTAATGTTGAAACATACAGAAAACCTATTATAGAAACAATTTTTTTAAAACCTAAAATCTTTTAATATGATTTTCAGAGTTAAAAGGTTCCAAATTTGATCAATAGTGCGGTGTTTACATGGTCAGCTAAATTCAGTTCTTATCGAACTCCCAAGCTGCTTTTTAATTAAAAATTGTAATTGCAGTAATAGCTACATATCTCTCGTTTTTTTTATTACAGAATTAAAAGACAAAAATTTTAAAGATTAATATTCACGGGAGTGTTATTAAGAACAAACTAAAAATAATCATGACTTGAGATATTAAGCAAATCCATAAACTGCACCACACTGTGAGAATCTACTTTGTTAAGGTTTGCCAAGAGATTAAAAGGTAAAGGTTACACTGCAACCTGTCTTGATCCCAAGCAGACCTTATTTCAACAGAGCTGATACTATATTAACATAGAAAATTAAATTTTTGCTATCTGAGCTGGATTTAAAGGGATAAATGTGATAAAGCTAGGATTGGGTACTTAGGTCAATGTGATTGAGATGTCTGTTTTGGAATTTATTTCAAAGTAGGTAAATCTGTATGCTGACTTTTGACGCTGGAACATAATAGGGTATTATTACCATATTAGAGATAGCAAAACAAAAACAGACGACAATAAACAGTACAAATAGGATAAGTCAAAGTCGGTTTTTTTCAGCTTCGATGCAATGAGAAATGTGAGCTCCTTATGTCTTCGGAGAGTAGAAGAGCGGTTTTCCCTTCACAACATATTAGTCTTGAATAATTCAGACGATAATATTAAGTCTTCTTTCACTCTGACGTTTTCCCCAAATATGAAGTGGAAAAGAAATTTCGTATAAATAACATAATTTGTCAGCAGGACGTGGACTACACTAATGTAAAGGTTTTTTAGTTCCTGGATATATATTTCTAAAAAATTATTTTATTTTGGTTTAGATTTTTGTACTCAAAGGATTGACAACAGGGTAATAAAATATTTTCCTAAATATAAAATTTGATTTATTCTAAGCAAAAATTCTGTCATGAGAAAACTTTATGATGGTGTGAAGATACAAGTTGATAAATACCGCGATATGTTGTTTGTTGAAATTTTTTGCTAAATTTGGTTAAATTAAACCTTAAAAGAAAGAAAACATGCAATATTTTCCTCTAACAGAATACGTACGTTCATACTTCATAGAATAAATATCAATTATTATCATTATTAGATAACAGGAGAAATTTAAATATCCTGATAATTAAAAACGCGACTTAAACAGACTTTAACTATCGACCCCAATGATGATGATTGTGGAACGTGAGGTTTAAAAGCTATAGGCTAAGGGTATGTATCTTCCGTAAACCTGTATTCAGCTAAAAGTCCTACTAAAAGATTAAACATTTAAAAATCGAGTTTTTGTGACAAAAACAACCCAATGCGAATGGTAATAATATATTCCAATGCATTTTTTAAAAAAACCTTAGTTTGTGCACAAAATTGATAACTGCATAACAATAATTAAACTTTAATTGTACATAGAAACAAAATAAAGTCCAAAATTAGGTTATATAAATATAAATACTAAATAATGAATTATATAAATACATATTTTTACATATATATATATATTTATATGTTCCCTGCGTACACCTAATTAGTAAGATATTATAAATTCACACAAGGAATATATTATATATTATATATATTTATATATTATATATTATATGAAGAGCGGTGGCTTAATGGTTAGTGCAACTGCACAGTAACCAAGAGTTCTGGGTAACCAAGAGTTCGATTCCTCGAGCTGGCGAGAAGAATTTGGAACTTTGCAAAGAAAAAAGCCATTGGTTGGCGTCAGGAAGGGCATCCGGCCAAGAAATTCTCACTCCCAAATCCAAGTCCCTCTGAAGGGCACCGTCTGAGTCCCAATTGCTGGGGAAAAATGACGTTAAAAACTAAAAAAAATAATATATATATATATTATATAATATATATACATATTATTTTACATTCAGATATTTATATTTATATATATGTTTTATATATATATTTATTTATAGTGTAAATTCATAACATATTACGAATTGGTTACATGTACGCTATGTGCTGTATCCTCTATTTTAAGAAACTTTGGAAATGGAAAACTTACATAATATATTCTTAAAAGAAAAACACACTAATACAATGAATGTTTAATAGAAGCCCTATTATTGAGCACGTTGTTGAGCCTTGTTGTTAAAAAGCTTGTTATCTTTGATTATACGAATTGGAGCACTTTTGTTTTCGCTGTACCTACACCATTTTCCAAGTTGTATTTTTTTTTAAATAGTTCATAATAAAGTTGGAATTTTTTTTAATGGTGAAATTTCCTTGAATTCTTTAATTTACTTCTACGTATTACACAAATGTTGATTTTTAAAAACTCTTTGAAATATTGTATTAATGAAAAGCTCACAAAACAAGAGAGAAAATAAAAAAAGACCTTGCGAAACTTAACTTTAAAATAAGCGTATTCGTGAGAAATTGAATTTTCGTGTTGTCAGGTATAAGCTATGAGCCTGATCATCTAGACTGTTGTATCTTTTTTGCTCTATCGACTCCGGCCCACTGAAAGCAACTTTCGATTAACCTGGAGTTAATGTCATGTTTTTCAAATTCTGTCTACTTTTATGTTTCAACGAGTAACATCTGTTAACGATTTATGGTCACTCACAAATTGAGGCAGCATAGAAAATGGCTTATTTGATGTATTTGTAACGTCTTGTATGTGTGTCGTTACAAGTTTTTTTCAACTTCAAACCAACAGTTAAAAATTTAGACGGCAATATTCTTAACTTTTACTGCGGAAACGCGCTCATAATTTGACCCGCTAATACCTTTGACAAACAAAAGGGCAAGTTTTATCTAGCCTTCTCAATACGAGTGGAGAATCAATAAAATAGAATATCCGTGTTATTCGTGTTTCACTTTCTCAAACAGAGTAGAATGTTACACTAAACAACAGATTGCTATAGTTGTTATCACAAATCTTTACAGACATCGTGGATATGAAGGATATGAATGAAAAAGAATGGTTCGTAAAACTCCTACTACTAATGATATTTAATATTTTATCATGATTTCCAACAGTACTTTAAAACATTTCATAGGTTGCAAAATATTGGTATAGATTATAATAGAAATCTGAATGTCGAGAGTCGGAAGTATCAGTCTACTTATAAATTTTACGTTAATTTGAACATGGGAATTTGAATGCTATATAGATACTGAAATAAATATTAGAAAAATTCAAAGAAAGGAAAGTAAAATACGCAAAATGCGTTGGGTATCACATATAAGAAATGAGAATTAAAACAAGAATGCTTCCACATATAAAATTAGTACTTCACAAAAAAATGCTGAGTGAAGTTAGCATAGAGAGGTAATATCAAACTTTGCTTTTGAGTAAAAAACGGTGGTTTCAGCGCAAGTATAATACTTTATCTCAGTAAAGTAGATCAAAGTAATCATATGTTTGGTATTTCTGCGAACTTTTTGTCTTAAGCTGGGTTTTAATCAGATTTTCAGAGTGCCATACTATATAAAACTCAAGGGTTTTTATCCTTTAAAGTACACTGGAGGAACTGTATTAAAAGGTTTATCCCTACTTCATAGGTTAAATCGATGACAAACGAAACAGCTATGTTACATTCGCATGTGTAAAGGTGGATTTTCACTTCGTGTCAGTCGTCAAAAGTTAATGAAAGGTTTTTCTGGCTACTAAACCCAATGAATGGGCTCACTGGAATTTGGTGTGAAAAAGTTTCTTTACAGCACTGGTTTGTGGACGAAGCAGGATAGTCAGATTGAGACAAAAAGACTGCAAACATTTGGTTTTAGCGAAAAACAAAATTAAGTGTCAAAAGTTTGAGGCCACTAATACTTTACCATAAACCTCTGCATGACAAGAACTGGTAAGGCATACTTTATCTTAAATAGTGAAAAACATAAAAGCTATTGATCAATAACAAACCCTATCTTCAGCTTTTGGGGATCTGGTTAGGGTTGATTCGGTCCCCAGCTTGTTTTCAGCGACAAATCAAACCGAACATTAGTTCCCAGTACTCCTTTGCACAATCCTATCAAATGACTTGTCATATTTCAATTTGGTAGATATTTCGGATTGAGTAGACTATGAAATTCTTTCTCTTAACAAAGACCTTGAATACTTTCAATATTTCCATTGGAAATAGATATTTTCTTTCCTTTCTTCCTCGTATCCTCCTGTGTGTATTAAATACTCTTTTTCATTAGCTGACAGCTAGTGACAACTTTCCTTCTTCGAAACCCGTTTCTAAAACCCACATGGAGAAGGTACCTCTTAAACTCAGTTTGTGTTCTATTCTGAAGCTAAGATTTGTATTTTGTTTCCCGAACATGCGCAAAGAACGTGAAAAATATGTGTGCACTGAACTAGATTTGAATCAGTGGTTATGGCTATCTTTGACACATCTGTAATCACTGGAGCTATCGGCGCTATTTCTCAACCAGATTATTTTTGGAACCATATTTTTCACAGAGTACGCTAGTCTTTCCCCATATCCCTATCGTTGGACATCCCATCTAAGTCACACATACAGGACTGACCCCAAAACAGAATGACGACTTCCCTTGCAAGTTTGGACCAAGTGATCTAGCGTACATAAAGCGCTACGAAATTGTATATATAGTATACTTCATCTTCCCTAAAAGTTTTAAGTGTCTGGTGGATATACTTGTATTCCCACTCTTCAAACAAATTAATAAGCGTTATTAGAACATGTCCTAACCTAGTTTAAATTTATGCCAGAAATGTGTCAAATATTCAGGCTTTATTTTTTATTAAACTTCGGCCCGTCACAGTGGCAGTGACAATAACTCAGACTTTCACCTTTGACACCGATCATTCATTGACTATTTGGCGGAATGTGTAAATTTTCATGCGAAGTGCTGTTACTTTGGCTCTTGGCCAAAACTACTCAAGCTGAAGGAGATTAGCACGGCACCTTTAAACAATACCAATAGTCATTTGGGGAAAAAAGTCATGGTGTTATGGCCCATAACCTAATAACTGTTTTCGATTTACATTATTTTAATTGCATACAAAAAATCTGGGAGGGGACTAAAATAAGAACTAAAGTATATTCCTAATATCTTTGTTGTACCAGTTATCTCCTGTAACCATGCATTACGTTGTTTTTTTAATATTTAACTCTCACCTCATAACGATGAGCAAAATACAAAGTCAAAGACTGTCAGTGATTAATGCGTAATCTCCTTATCGGTGTCTTGAGATACATGCTAATGCCCTCAGAATCTCTGAAAAACTACATTAACAGCCTATCGCATGCAAGCATTAAAGTATTTGAATAACTAAACCTTTATGTTTCATAAAAATCTATTAATCAGTAAGGCTTGGATAAGAATATTAACTTAAGTTGTTCTTCAAAGACGCAACAGAGTTAAATGTATGGGACGATAATTCAGATATAACAAAATCATATTGATTTTCAATATGAAGGGTTGTTCATTTTATTCGTTATGTATACTTTGTAGTGAAGTTTGCTAGTTGCTATGTTGTACAAGTAGGATCTGGGCATGGGTAACTATCTAAGCAAAGAAAGTGACCCAGAATCTGATGATGAAAAGCCAAAACGAAAACCATCTGCACAATTATCTCCGGACGCTAAATCAAAAGGTAAACGGTGGATACTTAAGCCCCCAAAGGAGAAGACTGAACAGGATGTAATTAATGAA
The DNA here is from genome assembly GCA_003991215.1 of Morbakka virulenta. NCBI lineage: Eukaryota > Metazoa > Cnidaria > Cubozoa > Carybdeida > Carukiidae > Morbakka > Morbakka virulenta. Next base: position 2,200,080 of record RDPX01000094.1, on the reverse strand, counting down.
GTTTTACAAGAAATAAATTTGGAAAACGAAGGTACTATAATTTCAGAAGAGCCCCTACAGAAACGGAAAAAAAAGCTAGTTCGCGTTGAAACACTAAGTGATGAAGTGAAGCGTTATAAGAAAACTGTTAGAGACAAAGTTTATTCTCCTACTGATGACAACACCCTCACGGATGCAATCAAGTACGCTTTAGATACTGAAATTGGAAGATCGAAATCGAGCGAGTATCTTAATAGAAAACAGCTTTACGACGACAGAAAGAATGATTGTGAAAGTTTTGATGAAAACGAAGTATTTGAAGATGATCCACTGAAACTCAAAAGTCTTCCAAGACGGACTTCGCAATTTCCCAAACATTCCCGAGAAAGAAGAAGAAGCAGTGATACTAGACGCCATTCATTTCAAACTGTAGTGGAAGACTGCAAAGAAGATTTGATATGGGATGATGTGTTTGACCATGAAATTAAGGGAAAATTCGAAAGAAAAAAACCGGATGACAAAACCCATCCCCTTCCTAGTGATACTTTTGACCATGCGATGGCCAGTGCTTATTATGAAAAACAGGAAACGTTTAGTTCAGTCACGGAATATATGTTTGAATCTTCTGGTTTTCCTGGTACGACGGTAATAGATAACAAAGGCAGTTTTCCTCAGAGCAACGCTAATATAGAAGAAACAAATCCATTATTACAACCAAGGAATACCCTTCAATCACAATGGGGTGTCAATAGCCAGCTACCTTTTACATCAAATCCAACAGAAGGAAGAGAAAAAACGAAAGAAATTGTGATTGAAAATGAAAAAGGCAATGAAAATGAAATGGAATTTTCAAGAGAAACAACAATGCCCCTAGAAAAGGAATTTGAGAGAGGTCACCCTGGAACAGAAAAAGGAAGCAGAAAGGAAAGTGAAATTATTACTGACGTGACGGATTCCGGGTTTGATAAGGATACTGGAAAAGCATCAAAGTCTGCAAATGATAGCGACGAGGAAAAACCAAAACAATCTAAAATCCCGAGATTTAGCGGAGGTAGGTTCTTGATTATCTGAAGGTTTTTGCACTTTATTTGCAGTATTGCTACGGATAAACATAAAAAGTATTTAATCTACTTGTCAGACCTTGAAGGTGGCGAAAGGTATTTATTTCCAATTTTGGAGTAAAAAGATGAAATAATTTTTGTTTTTATGAATGGAAGGCACTTATTATTATGTTATAATATGTTTTGGCATAGCATATCATGTTCAAAATAGAAAATAACTTTATTTCAGATATGCAAAAGCTTTTTGGTGAAAATAATTTTTTGTGCTAGATGACGAAGCTGTAAAGATGGTTTTTAACGGCAAAGTTTATACTTTTGTGAAATACAGATGTTTTTTTATATTATGATTGGCTAATAGTTACATTTAATAATTATTTTCACCGCTTTCTTTTCTCTGTTTATCTGGAAAAATAATAACAGTAGTTTAACATTGAATTAACTGCTAATAGTCACACGTAAGAGGTGAACTCTTGAATGCAGGCATTGCCTGGGTGTGAAATGACGGTTCTTCTCACAGATCTTGCAGAACATACGGTTTTATCTATTCATCAAGAAGCTCTCACGATATTAACAAAGCAAGAAATGCTTTAACGTGTTTTATCCAATCCGGTAAGCAAGATTTAGAAAAAAGTCAAGGCTAATTGGACGCTTTAACATTATTATTATATGAAAAAGTTGCAAGTGTGAGTTCAATTGTCATTTCATCCACTGTCGTGTTATCAGTTGACAAAAAAAGAGATTTCAAACGGCATGAGCTGAATATTTCCTAAAGAAATGTTGTTGAGTAGCTCAAACATTTCAAACTTGCAAGAACAAAATTAATAAAATGGGTATAGTCGTCACTGTATTTTCTGCGATATATATATATATATATATATATATATATATATATATATATATATATATGATAAATCATCTAACCTTATAAATTATCTATGTGTTACAATATAAACATAAAGGAAATAAAAAATGCCATTTAATGATAATTGCTTTATTTATAAAGTCGATTAATTCTATTTTATGGCACTTTACTAACTCTATATACAGGCAGCTCCAAGTCGGTCGGCAACAGAATAACTCTGAAACTTAAATTTTTTATATTTTCTATAAAACTTGGTAAAAAACAAGATGTCGTGGTCTTCCGCTACAATTTCTCTTAACTTATTTCGTGTTTGCACAGAGAGGGCGAACTATGTTTTGTATGCAAATGGGAATAAAATGGCTCAATCGATCATTTTCTATTGGGAAGTCAACCAGTACAAATTCGAGTCCTGGGTCGACTCTGCCTTGGTATGTATTATTACTGGATAAGCAACGTGGGAAATTACGTGAGACCAATTTTCGGTGACCAATAGAATATGTGCAATAAACTATTTATACCAATGAACGTGATCCAAATTAATTTTTCTTGTTCAACTTTTCCATCGCTTTCTGGCCATGACATATTGTGCAGTAGTCAGTACTTTTATTTTAAGGACTGGTGTAATTTCGTTTCTTGTTTGAGAAACAGGATATAACGACAAATATTTTGCAGTCATATCCACACTTTCATATAATTCAAAAGTGTTATTCTGGCAAGCCATTTACATTTTTTATTTTAACTACTCTGAATTTATTAATTTAATAGGGTTTTTTATATTAAGCCACAGATATACTATTTAACCACAAAGACTCAAGTGGCTGTGAGCCACAAAGTAACTTAACCACGGCTATGGTGTCTTTTTTATCTCATTATATTTAGTCTCTTGCTGTCAAAAATTGAACGAGCGTCTAATATAATACAACAATAAATTTTCTAAATAACAGAATAAGGCTCAAGCATGTAATGAAGTGAGATATGTTTGCAAGCCGGACTTTATCAAGTGATGAAGCGAAGAAAACATCTTTGTCTTTGACAGAATCTCTTTGAAAACAAAATCAAAATGGCCATCTTTCAAATATTTAAAGAGAAATAAACTGGTTTACTGATTTAATAATATGAACATCAAATACAAAGCTTTCAGGTAAATAAAGGTTTCTTCGATGAAATGAAACAGTGGTAAATTGGCAAGTGGATAAAAAAGTGGATAGCTGGATAAAAACCGTAAAACTGGATAGCTGGATAAAAAAACGTAAAAATGGATAGCTGGATAAAAAACGTAAAAGTGGATAGCTGGATAAAAAAACGTAAAAATGGATAGCTGGATAAAAAACGTAAAAGTGGATAGCTGGATAAAAAAACGTAAAAATGGATAGCTGGATAAAAAACGTAAAAGTGAATAGCTGGATAAGAAACGTAATATTTATTTAATTTAACTCCTTGAATAAATGGTGGAATTAGTTTGAAAATCGTAAAGAGAGTGAAAAATCCTGAAAATTATTTTGAGTTAATATATTTTATTTAATGTTTTACCATAGGATTGAGATTTCGTGGGTGACGACGTTTGTCTATTTGGACGTTTCGCCCATCCGCAATTTCTCCGACCACAGAGTTTCCCGACAAAATATCCCCGACAGAATATCAAACAAAACACAAAATAAAATCAACAACTGCATTGACGAATCAGTCTGAGTCCTATTTAATCCTATTTTCTGCACTTAATAGAAATGTAGTAGATAGTGAGAAAACGATTTTCGATTTTGCACTTATATAGTCTGTCTAGGTGCCATATCCTTCTAGGACTTGGGCGATCATGATCTTCCACTTCTTTCGGTCTGCTGCATTTCTAAGCAGAGTTATGCAGAGTTGAGCACTTATAGCACAGCTTCTTTTTAGGACAACTTCCACAAAAATCTTTTCTCTAAGACAGCCATAGCTACAAGCAACCTTTCTGCTGTCAATGTCTCTTTGACTTTGAGGAGGGGGGTTTGACCCCACATACTTGAAAATGAAAAACATTTATAAAAATGAGACAGAGGGGACAGTCAACGCACAGTTACTTTTAACGAATGAACACGGTATACAAAGAGAGCAATAAATCAAAGGTTTTAACGAAAAAGTAGTTAAATGTCTGAAATCGATTTTGGGGAAATGTCCTGGAATCGATTTCGGGCGTACATCCTTTTTCCTAACTGTATGGTTAATGTTCCAGCAAATACTAGAAGGTAATCTATTTAAAGTACTAAATACCCAATACTGGGGCTCCTGGAGGGTAAATTATTCTCATTTAATCAAAGCAGTTCCAGAAGTTCTTATTTTATCTAAAAAGTGGTACACCAAGATTGATTTCTATGTTAAATTTGTATTTAAACCCTTTTTTTATTTTCCTTTATAAAAGGTTTAATAATCGCCCCTTTCATTACTAATCCACTTAAAGCCTGAAAAATTAATAGACGCCCTGTATATTAATCCATTCAATTTTGTGGTCACTTGAACCTATAAGTAAGTGGTACTTAAAAATACTGTTGTTTATGTTAAAGATCTTAAGTGCACTCTTCTGTTATAATTGAACCAGTGTTACTCTTTGAATCACAAAACGCTTTGCAGCTAATGTGGCGGAACTTTCATATTAGCGTTGGTTTATATTTTGCAAATATCCCTCGATTGATAGATACTTTTTTCTTCTCTTGTCAAAAGATTTATGTGCTGAAATCGACAAAGATATCTAGTAAAGAGAATTGGAGATGAACTATAGTACCTTTTGTGTCTTTTAAACTGCAGTTACTATAAAATGTCTGTAATATGTTGTCTGTTCCTTAGTTTACCACCAGAGTTAATTTAACTGATATATTTCTGTATCCAATTCCCATTTATACGCCTAGACGTTCAAGTGTACTACTAGCCATTCATAACAATATTAGTTACCTCTCTTTGAGCCCCTGATCATTGGATTCTTATATATTTGAATCCATATTGAAGTCAGAAAAAAAGTTGCTCCTTTAGTTGAATGCAAAACTTATCACAGTGATTGTTACTTAAGCTAATTTGTCGTGCAAGGGAAACATATGAGAACATATGTCTGAAATAAGTTCACTTATGCTGACAATATATCCACCTCAGTGTGAAGGTTGTGTATCTTTTCAAGTGTTTCCTTCCCTCCATGCAAGGTATTGAATTTTTTAATCGATTTTCTCCATGAATTCCGAAAATTCGAATAAGCGCCCTCCCCCTAGAACAAGAGGGGGCGCTTAAAATTATTTTCTGAAAAGAGGGCACTTATTCGAGAGGGGCGTTTATTTGAGAGGGGTGCTTATTCAAACGATTACGGTACATCAACCCAGGGAAATTCGAATAAGTAATCACCCTTCGAGACAGATTAGAAATAGACGCTTACCTTCAAATGCCACCAACTTCATTATCGGTACTTACAGTACTTGAGTACCTCCAATTTCATTAAGAAGCCTGAGCGTATTGAAAAAAACTGTCAAACAAACAAAAAAATAACAACAACAAAACACGGAAACGGAAGATTAGTTTGTTACATTTTTCTTAACCCTATATGATTCTATGATAACAGTTTTCATGTGTTTACATTGGTCAATTATATTTTAAAGTTCTTCTAATAGCCTGTGCAAGTTTTTTTTCTACTTTGACTTCGTATAAGGTAAAATGAGGGAAGAGTTGGTCCACATTCACAATGTCCACGTCCGTACAACTGTTATAATACTGATTTCAATAGCACAATGAAGATAAGTAACAAACAAGTAAGATAACTCCAAAGGTACATGACCACATAGATTGTGGACTGGGTCAAACGTTCCAGCAGCGTGTTTATCATATTTTTAAATCAATTTTCTACTTTGCATAGCAGTTTCTCTGACCATTTGCTCTTATAAATATGATGTCATCTTGAAACAGATAAAAACTTCAGCTGGTAGCAATTTTTCCATCCAAGATTTCTACGGCAAAAAATTATAAAGTCCATTTTTATACATTTTATCCAAATAGGTTTATTAATTGAACAGGTTCGCATCTTAGATTCGAGTTTTGTTTTGAATGTTCACATGTTTTCTGTACGTTTTCAAAAAAATTATTTAAAAATAATTTGATAGTGAGCATTATGTCAGCCAATAAAATTTTCGAATACTACGCAACGCTCAAATTGTAAGACGTTATACCCTCCGGTAGAAATTAGAAGCTGTGAAACATGCTGAAAAAGCAACCGAGAGAAAAGGCGCAGGAAAATTAAAACCAAACAAGAATTATTGAATTGAGGAAGCAGAAAGATCAGCGTGGATTAAACAATAATTAGCAACTCTACAGATAATAACGCAAATCTACAGAACTGTATGCATCAAGAAAGGCTATTGGAACTTAACCAAAAGTATGTATATTAAAAAAAGTGATAACGCCGATGTGGAATTTCTTACGGGTAATGGCTGAGATCAGAAATTTATGAGCAAGCATGCACTTTTTGTCACAAAAGCATCCTGAAAAGCTTGTAGTCAAATTAGTTCATTTCCCTCTTAAAATATCCAAGGTTGAGATGCCAATGCAAATTCGTAAATCCAAATATCATTGCCATAGATAAGAACAGTGTATCATATTGCGGTCTCATCAAGCCATACATATCAACCAAACACATCAAACCATACATTGTATGGTCTGATATAATAACCAACACGACGGTAGAAAAGAAAGGCACAAAAAGATTCGAACGACAAACGCAGATCACGAGAAAAGTAACGTAAATCTTTGTTTAACTGCTAATGTGGGTGGGAAAAGCTGAAACCATTCTGTATTCATAAGAGCGAAAACGTAAGGAAGGAAAATGAAAAGCCAGTGTAAACCAAGATACTTTATTGTGTTTTCAAGTAATGTTTGGATGAAGTATGAATGATAAACCCACTATTCTATATTTGAAAAGTATATTGAAAAGTTATCTTACAACAAACGTCTCTTACTCTGGGATTCTTTTGCGGATCACGTAAGTGGCAACACAAAGCAAGGCTTAAAAGACTACAAGGTTAAAACTGTTATAATTCGTGGTTGTTGTAAAGCCTAAAGTTTAGCCCCAGATGTTGTATGGGTCAATCCGTTCATAAGTAAAATAGCAGATCTTTACGATACTCGCTGGTAATGGCCATATACTTACCACTGCATGTAATATGAGAACTCAGAAAAAATAGTTAAATAAGTGCTTAAGACATAGGAACGGTACAGTAAAATGGTGAAAGAGGTGCTCAAATGTTTCCGTATTACTATAAAAACTGACGGATCAGACGACGATAAGATTGCATTTTTCAAACAATAGCTTGTGCAGATGGATTGACCAAATTCAAAGAAACCCAGCGCAGCACGATTGGTCAATCCTTTTGCTGACTTATATAAAAGTTACGGCGAAGGTGCCTCCCCAACTGTGTTGGTTATTAACCAAGGCAATGAGAAAGCTGATATAATAACTGACATTGAGTTTAAAAACTAGCACTATGTTATTTTGTATTTTGTTGTGAAAATTGTGCAAACAAATTTTTTGTAATATATCTTTTCCAGATTTAAAAATAAGAGCACACCTCGAAAGAAGCTATATGTATTATATATATATATGAATATATATAAATGAATATATATATGTGTGTGTGTGATACTAGTCGTCTAGTACACTATCCTAAATTACATTACATTGAATTACAATACATTACCTTAAATTATATTACCTCACATTAAATTATAATATATTATAAGACATTTCATTTCATAAAATTATATTACCTTACATTACATTTCAATACATTATAATACAATGCATTACTCTACATTACATTTCATTAGCTTACATTGCATTATCTTACATAACATTACCTCACATTACGTTACATTACGTTACCTCGCTTTAAATCATAATACATTACAAGACATTACATTAGATTACATAATATTGTATTACAACACATTACATAACATTACCTTACATTACCTTAAATTAAATGATCTCACATTAAATTATAGAACATTATATTAAAATATATTTTTACATTACATTATGTAACCCTAGATTACATTACATTACCTTTAATTAAATTGAAATACATTACAGCACATTATATGATATTATATTATCTTACATTACACTACCCTATATTACAATACATTATATTACCATGCATTACATTACATTACGTTACATTACATTACCTTTAATTACTTTACAATACATTATAACACATTACTTAACATTATTTTACCTTTCCTCGCATTACACTGCCTTACAATTCAATAAATTAATTCATTGCCTTACATGAAAGTATAATACATTACAAGACATTACATTATATTAAAGAACATTATATTACATTACATTACAATATGTTACCTAAGATTACATTGCATTACATTTCATAACATTATCTTTCATTATATGCATTACATTACATTCCCTTAAATGACACCACAATACATTACAACACATTTCATAATATCATATTACCATACATTACATTATATTACACTACATTAAATTACATTAAATTTCATTACATAACATTTTATTACCTTACATTACATTACCTTACATTACCTCACATTATGCTACCTTACATCAGGTTACACTTCATAACATATCATCCTACGTTACAATACATTATCTTGTGTTACATTACCTAACGTAACATTACCATACATTACATTACCTTGCATTACAGTACATTATCATTACCTCACATTAAATTATAGTATATTACAAGACATTGCATTACATTTCATAAAATAACATTACCTTACATTACGTAACCTTACATTACATTACATCACCTAACTTTACATTATTATACATTACAACACATTAATATAGTATAATATATAGCATTATGATTAGATAACAATTAGATAGCAATAGATTACATTAATTACCTTCCTTACATTACAATACATTACAATAAATTACATTGCATTGCATTACATTGCAGTATCTTACATCATCTTTCCCCTTAAATACCTAATGTTGCCATTCGAGGAAACTAATTAGGCAACAGATATGATTGTTGAATTTTTTTTTTCTTGAAGCAAAAATTTTTAGTTTATTAGTCCAGCAATTTAGTTTTAAAGGCACATAAGAATACATGTACTAAAAAATACACTTTACAATGTGGCAAATGTTCTGCTATGTATATGGCTATATGTCATTACAAACAGTAGTATTTAGTTAAAAAGAACTAAGCATCAACGTATTTGGTAGTTTTTAATCTTCAATAAAATTTGTATTCATCTCTCTTTCTCTCTTCCTTCATCAGCTTCAAAAAGTGGAAGCCAGTCAACAAGCCCTAAAATAAGGAGCCCAGAAAGTATGTCCCCGCGATCTGGTAGTCCAAAGCCACAGAGGAAAGCTCTTCAGATGAAAAGTAAGCATGATAAGAATAAAGAGTTGAGCGGTGAAGCAACTTCACCTCCTTTTAGCCCACCTTTATCTCCAACTATTCCAAGTCAATCTGAATTACCGCAACGAAGAAATTTACAGTCACCTGTTTTCTTTAGTCCTACCTCTTCCGATTCCGAGGAATATATACATGTTCAAAAGCCTGTTAAAAAGCCAGTTCCCATTCGGAGTGCAGACGGAGATTTTTGCATGAATCCTTTACAGCCTTTAGATGCAACAAAACAAAAATATCCAAAAGAAGCACAAAATGTCCTGCCAACAAAAAAGTCAAGCAGTTTTAAACCTCTGTTTGTTTCAACTGAGGCTGTTGAAGCTGGCTTAGTCCAATCATTAAAAACAGAAAAAAATTCTCAGATTTCACAGGGAGGAAGATGGAAAGCAAAAGATGTTGCATCCCCCTTTTCTGCCGATAGCTGCAAGGGTATCAAAAAAGAGAGCGATACCAAAATGGAACATTCAGAGCAAAAAGGCAACGTACAACCACCTGCACCTATGTCACCACCAGCATTAATGCCGTTAACACCTTTCCAGCTAATAAAGCCTAAAAAGGGAGAAAAAGCTGATGATGATGGACAGGAATCTGAACGTTTGTCAGGTAATTTATCTGAAATGGTACCCATGACTTCACGACCTCTTAAGTTGTTACAATTCAAAAAACCACAGAAAATGACAAAACATAGAAACTTTGGCTCGACTGGAGGGCTGAATATCAATGAAACAGGAAGTTACGGTTTTAATCCATTAGAGGGCAAAGTCAGTCGAACTCGTCTTAGAAAATTAAAGAGTTTTGGTTCAGGTGGATTCCTTGGCGCTCCCAGTGTTTCCATTGAAAATATCTCCACAACTGGTGTGGATCAACTTTCAAAGTACAGACGCTTTAGTTCTATGGGGAGACTAGACAGAGAAGGCGATTTTATGACAGAAGAAAAGCCTTCAGTTGTCACTGCTAAACAGCCACCAGAGGTCACGAAAAACATGAGTGAACAAGATAAACATTTCTTCGAAAAACAAAAGAGTACTGGAATAAAATTGCAAAATATCGCCAAGGAAATGACAGAAGCTATAGACGAAACCCTAGGTGAAATATGCATGAGCTCCCTGGAAGAAAAAAGCCAAAATACCCTGGATGAAATAAGTAAGAGCTCCATAGCTGAAAAAATTAAGAGTTCTCAGGAGGATCAGTCTCGGTCAGAAAGAAATATGCAAAAACCCCATTCTGTTCCATATAATCCCAATACCACTGTAAGCTTTACGTATTCTGACAAAGAACCAGAAGAAGTTGCCGTAAAAGAAAAACGAAATTTTTTCGAAAAAGTTGGTATTATTACAGCAAAAAGTTCAAGGAAAGAACCTCCCAAACCTCCTCCCAAGAAAAAGAAAGCTGTAGACGAACAAGTATTTGTAAACAAAGAAGAAAACACAGTTATGGAAGTTTCTCAGACCATCGACAAACATGAAAAAAAGCTGTCTCTTGACGACGGTTCTTCCAGAATAACGCAAGAGAATCTTGCTTATATGATGAGAAAAAAACCTTTTCTAGAGAGTGAAAAAGACCTAATGGATCCTTACCAAGTAGCGTTCGACACAAGTGTTCCTGATACAGTAATGGACGAGTACATTGACATGGGAGATGATGAAAGAACTGAAATTGATAAAATTATTCGGGAGTTGGCCCAGATGAGTGAACACCGGCATGATGATGATCACAGGAAAAAGGTCATTGAAGGAATGCTTCCTAACTTGCAGGTTACTTGCATTGAAAGTGTTCCTGGTTATATGGTAATTCATGGAAAAGTGATCAAGGAGATTTCAGAAGAGATCAAAATGTCTGAAACTAACCAACTCTCTTTTCTTGCCCAAAGATCCAGTGGAGGAAAATACGTGCCAGATGAGCTTATCAAAGAAGGTTTTGTTTCTTTTGAGGAAGGTATCTGCAAGAGTGATATGGAAGAAATGAAACCAAAGATATCAGTCAAATCTAAGGCGGGGCGATTCGAAGGCCCAGAAGAAGTCTTTGTACCAAAACGAAAAGTGAAAAAAGACAAGCGCTTTTACAAGAAAGCAATGTTTTGGAAGAAATTTGATCGGGGTGAAGATGACGGAAGTCGAAAATATCAAACTGAAAGTTCTGAAGAACATTACGACAGCACGTCCTCTGGATCAGATGTAGAAGTAAACAGACATTCTAAAGTTGCCAAAGAAAACAAAAAAGCTGGTGTAGTTGTGCGTATTAATACTGATAAACTGAAAGAAAGAATAGCATCTCCCAGCATTATTCCACATGCTGTACATGAAGGATGCATTCAAAGCATAGTGCAAGATAGTGAAATGATACCAGAAACTGTTAGCTTTCCGGAAGAGACAAAATTTAATGTAAATGTGCAGTTGGCTGCCTCAGTACAAAAAAGTAGGTACCAAGAGACAAGAAAAATTGACGATATTATGGACGACGAAGTCCATTCGGACGATGAGTCGAAAGAAGCGGCATATTGGAAACTTGTAAAAGAAGGCAGTGACACTGTGTTGCGAGAGCTAGAGGGAAATCTGTTGTGTAACGAAGATGAGAGTGTTTGTAATCTTGAAGGGGAAAAACCTGTAGCTATTCAGCTGCAGTTTGGTGTCTTAAGTACCAATGAAAAGGAAACAGAAGGTAGAAAAAGGGTACATTCTGTAACTGTTACCCAGAAAAGCAAATCTCCTGAGAGAGATTTTGAACCAATAAAAGTAAAACGTGTTGCAAACGAAAATTCAGACCGTAATTTAGACGATAAAGAATACTGGAACCTGAGGAGGGGTGATGGTCAGACTGTCCTTCGACAACTTCAGTTACATGAAGGGCACCACCAGGAAACACAAAGTGATATTCAATTTGAAGAGCCAAGACAAAAAGATGTTGCAGTTACGCTATCTAAACAAACTCAGTCTGAAAGGATAAAAGTCTTAGACTCATCAGTTCAGTCAGAAGGAGGAACCTTGGAGGATACAAAACCACTTTTTCCACCAAAAGATCTTAGCGATTCAAAAATACAGTGTGATATCATCAAACGGATAGATATTGAACGTTTACTGAACTCGCCAGATAAAGTAAACCAGATGACTCAATCAGAAACAAAGAGTGTAAAATCTATTAGCAGTCAAACTTTGTTGCACGAGAGGTCAGATGTAAGGGAAATATCAACACAATCAGGATCATGCAAAGTCCTAGCAAATGTTGAGACACAGTATGAGGCAACTTCATGTAGAAACGTTTCAATCCAGTCAGTAAAGACTGAAATGGCAGATTGCGCAAGCCAATCTGCGCCTGAAATTCAGGTTAAAAAACCTCAGTGTGCCAGTAAAAAAACCCAGTCTGAATCTATAATTCCTGTACCTCATGAGACACAACCTCAGTCCAAGCAACTATCCAATCAGGGTATACAAGTAGATGGAAAAGATGATATTGAAAGAATTACAGTCATGACTCAGTATGAATTGCAATATGTTCAAGATATTGGCATTCAGTCAGAAAGTACAGAAACAGTTGAAGTGTACACTCAATCCGACAGAGGATCGGTCGTCGATACTGAAGCACAGTCAGATAAAGTAAATGTCCGAAACTCTGAAACACAATCCGATCCTAGTGATCAAAAAAATGTCGAGAGACAACATGAAAATTTTTTAACTGTTTCTCGTGCCAGTCAGGCAGAAGTAATAGAATACAGAGCTGTAGATACTCAGTCCGAACGTTCTGAGCTGACCGACAGTGGCTGTCAGTCGGAAAAAGAGGTCATTGAGAATAAAGGAACTCAAGTTGAATTTCAGTACCAGGTTAATGTTGGTACACAATCAGAACTAGATTGGGAAGTTCAGGATAAAGAAGAGAAGTCAGAGTTAACCGACTCCTGTAACTCAGAAACTCAGTTTGAAATTATTGGTATAGAAAATAAAGGAACTCAGTCTGATTGCAGCACTTATGTAAATGTGTTTACACAATCCGATATTTATACCATGACAGAGGAGTCAACTCAGTACGAAAGATCGTTTGTCATAAATACAGAGACGCAATCAGAATACACAGCTACTTCATCAGCTGAAACACAGTCTGATATAATACAAACAGTGTATAAAGAAACACAATACGATCAATTTGAAATGGTGTCCAAGGGAGTTCAATCAGAGGGCTCTTTATTCACTGAAATCAGTACACAATGTGAGAAAAGTTCAGTTCAAAATGCTGATATACAGGTACAGCTTAAAGTGCCGGTTGATGACAAAGAGGTTCAACATGCATACGATTGTATAACGATAGGCACTCAATGTGAGGAAAAACAAACTAAAGTAATATTTACAGACACTGGTAGCCAGTATGATTTTGAGAGTCAATCTGCTTATAGTCAATGCGATTTGGTATCCCAAGTAAATGTAGACACACAAGTTGAATATATGGTCTCTTATAGTGAGAAAGAGAGCCAGCATGAGGTATCTAATAGCGTAAAGGAAATTCAGTGCAATTTCTTTGATGAAAAACCGTATATGAAAGACTGCTACAGTCAATATGATATGCAAGGAAAAGATGTTCATATACAATCAGAGCACCCAGAAAATATCGATATAGCCACCCAATGGGAAGTGTTAGCTGAGTCTGAAGGCTCTTTCAAAAAAGAACTTCAAAAATTGACATTGAAATTTGATAGCAATGGTATTCACTGGAAAAAGAAAAGAGACGGACTTGGTGGAAGGGGTAATTGGGTTTACGATGATTTAAAAGTTATTATGCCGCAAGACGTTGAAGATTCAAAATATCTTATTCAACTTTCCGATGTAATTTCTTCCACAGAGGACGATGTACTACGCATCAAGCCAAAATTTGACTCCAGTGATGAAGAATTAGGAAACGTGCGCAGTAGAAAAAAGAGTGTACCAAAAAAAGACGGAAATGTGATCCAAGATGAAGAAACAGGTAGAAATAAACAGATGCAGGATTCACCAAATGAAAAAAGCTACAAAGAAAACAAAAAATACAAGTTAATAAGAAGACGGTCTTTGTTGGCTGGAATAGAATCTAATGACAATAACCAGGCTAACTTACAAAAGAGAAATACTGATACGAAACAAGAGATGCCAATAAAAAGGGAATGCAAAGGTGACAAAACACAAAGCAACCAAACTCTGTCGCCTGTAGAGAATCAATTTGAGGAAGTAAATAATTATAAGACCAAGGCTTACCAAGATGAAAAATATAATCTTTCCAAACACGAGAAGATAAAAGATCTAGGTTTTGAAAACAAAGACCCAGTATTGCCATTAAAACAAAGTAACAACCTAACAATGCAAGACAATCAGACTAATCAAACCCAACATAAGTCTATAGTGTCAGCTCAAAATCACCCAGTGACAGAACATTCTATCGAACCAAGGAAATCCGAGACGTATGAACATAGTGCGTCTTCAAAAGCCAACAAGCAACAGTTCCCACCAATGACTGACACACCTTTAGTTCAAGAAACACACGATGAAGTCGAACTAAGTAAGCAGGAGGACCAGATTGATCGACGACAACGTGGGCAAAGAAAGTCAGTTCAAAATAAGCCAGTGGTGGTAGATTCTATAGAACCAAAGGAATCTGAGGAGTATGAACGTGATGAGTCTTCTAAGGACAACAAACAAGAAGTGCCACCAATGACTGACACACCTTTAGATCAAAAGACAGAAGATAAAGTGAAATCGAGTAGGCATGAGGTTCAGACTGATCGACCACAACGAAGGCAAAGAATGTCAGTTCAAAATGAGCCAGTGGAGGAAGATTCTAGGGAACCAAAGAAATCTGAGAAGTATGAACATGATGAGTCATCAAAAGATAACAAACAAGAAGTGCCACCAATGACTGACACACCTTTAGATCAAAAGACAAAAGATAAAGTGAAATCGAGTAAGCAGGAGGATCAGACTGATCGACCACAACGCAGGCAAAGAGTGTCAGTTCAAAATGAGCCAGTGGAGGAAGATTCTACAGAACCAAAGAAATCTGAGAAGTATGAACATGATGAGTCATCAAAAGACAGCAAACAAGAAGTGCCACCAATGACTGACACACCTTTATCTCAAAAGACAGACGATAAAGTGAAATCGAGTAAGCATGAGGATCAGACTGATCGACCACAACGCAGGCAAAGAGTGTCAGTTCAAAATGAGCCAGTGGTGGTAGATTCTATAGAACCAAAGAAATCTGAGAAGTATGAACATGGTGAGTTTTCTAAGGACAACGAACAAGAAGTGCCACCAATCACTGACACACCTTTAGTTCAAGAAACACACGATGAAGTCAAACCAAGTAGGCAGGAGGACCAGATTGATCGACGACAACCTAGAACAAGAGTGTCAATTCAAAATGAGCCAGTGGAGGAAGATTCTATAAAACCAAAGAAATCTGAGGAGTATGAACGTGATGAGTCTTCTAAGGACAACAAACAAGAAGTGCCACCAATGACTGACACACCTTTAGATCAAAAGACAAAAGATAAAGTGAAATCGAGTAAGCAGGAGGATCAGACTGATCGACCACAACGCAGGCAAAGAGTGTCAGTTCAAAATGAGCCAGTGGAGAAAGATTCTACAGAACCAAAGGAATTTGAGAAGTATGAGCATGATGAGTCATCAAAAGACAGCAAACAAGAAGTGCCACCAATGACTGACACACCTTTAGCTCACGACACAAACGATAAAGTGAAATCGAGTAAGCAGGAGGATCAGATTGATCAACGACAACGCAGGCAAAGAGTGTCAGTTCAAAATGAGCCAGTGGAGGAAGATTCTACAGAACCAAAGGAATCTGAGAAGTATGAACATGGTGAGTTTTCTAAGGACAACGAACGAGAAGTGCTACCAATGACTGACACACCTTTAGTTCAAGAAACACACGATGAAGTCAAACCAAGTAAGCAGGAGGACCAGATTGATCGACGACAACCTAGAACAAGAGTGTCAATTCAAAATGAGCCAGTGGAGGAAGATTCTACAAAACCAAAGAAATCTGAGGAGTATGAACGTGGTGAGTCTTCTAAGGACAACAAACAAGAAGTGCCACCAATGACTGACACACCTTTAGTTCAAGAGACAAACGATAAAGTGAAATCGAGTAAGCATGAGGATCAGACTGATCGACCACAACGTAGGCAAAGAGTGTCAGTTCAACATAAGCCAGTGGAGGACGATTCCATTGAACCAAAGAAACCTGAGACATATGAACATGATGAATCATCAAAAGACAACAAACAAGAAGTGCCACCAATGACTGACACACCTTTAGCTTACGACACAAATGACGAAGTCAAATCGAGTAAGCAGGAGGATCAGACTGATCAACCACAACGAAGGCAAAGAGTGTCAATTCAAAATGAGCCAGTGAAGGAAGATTCTACAAAACCAAAGAAATCTGAGAAGTATGAACGTGGTGAGTCCTCTAAGGACAACAAACAAGAAGTGCCACCAATGACTGACACATCTTTAGCTCAAGAGACAAACGATAAAGTGAAATCGAGTAAGCATGAGGATCAGACTGATCGACCACAACCTAGAACAAGAGTGTCAGTTCAAAATGAGTTAGTGGTGGAAGATTCTATAGAACCGAAGAAATCTGAGACGTATGAACATGGTGAGTCTTTCAAAGACAACAAACGAAAACAAACACCAATGTCTGACACACCTTTAAGTCAAGAGACAAACAATGAAGTCAAACCAAGTAAGGAGAAGGATACAATTGATCAACGACAACGTATGGAAAAAGTGCCAGTTCTTAATGAGACAACGACACAAGATCTTAAGGAAGCAAAATTACCTCACCTAGCGGAAGAAGATTTGTTGTTGGACGGAAACAAATATATTGTTCAACCGTTGTCACTTGTTCCATTATGTGAGACGTCACCTGTTGAGCAGAAACTGAGGGAAAAGGACGAGCAGTTAATTAAAACAACCGAAAATCTTAAAGACGAACAGGCGTGTTTCTCTAACAAAGAGAAACTCGAAGAAATATTTCCCTGTAGTGATATGAATGAAAGGGAACAAAATACTCTAAATAAGCCTATGGAAAATAGGAGAAGGAAGGTTGGAGGTTTCTCAGGAAGAGGAAACTGGGTTGTAGACGATATTATTATCTACAAGAGTGAGAAAGTTACCAATGATGCAAGTCTAGAACTAAAAGATTTACTTGAAAATCTAACTAGGCCTAGTGATACTGTAGATTCAAAGAACCAACTTCCGATAGTAGCGTATGAGCATAATCTTGATGATAGCTCTGATGAAGAAAAATCAGAAATATTAAAAAGAAGGCCGAATATTCCAATAAAAAAACCCACAGTTCATCATGAACCACCAACCATGAATGAGAATATTTCACAATCAGCAGAAGTTAGTAATACCCGCCAAGAAAAATCTACTCCAGAGAAACCGAATCAAGAAGGAACTAAGTTTTCAAAGAAAACGACACATGACAAAGCACCTCACAAAGCTGACAATAGTAAGTCAAATGTACCAGAAAGCTTCACAAAAGCCGGTGGCAAAACTGTAAAATCTTCCATCATACAGCAAAATGAAAAAAAACAATTAGTATTCTCCAGAAAATCAACAGCTAATGAAATAAATATCGAACCTAATATTTCAAACAAAACCGGTAGAGAAGAAAACAGAAATAAAAAGAATACGTTGGTTGAGTATCAAAAACAAAAATTGCACGCTTCAGTAAATAAAAGGAATCAGGCTGCAACTGCATCAGAAAAAGAAGGCGAAGTAGAAGAGAACATAAGTACCATTAAAACTATTAACTTCACTGAAACAGAAGCTTTTGGTAGATTAGATAAGATGGACACTGGAGAATTAAATAAAACCACAGAAAAGAAATCACTAATCAACACAGGAGAAATACTAGAGCACACAACGAAACCCAGTAAAAAAGACGACCATGAACAAAGAACAGAACAACTTGAAACAAAAGGTGGTAAACAAACAACAACAACAACAACAATCAGCGGAAGAGAACATATTGAGAAAGGAGATACAGACGAGTTTGAGCAGAAGAAAAAGCCCTTACCAGCAGACAAACACGAACATGAAACAAAACAAAAACAATTACCTCAAGAAGCTGGTACACAAGCATCTGTACCAACCAAATCAACAGTTCATGCAAAGGCAGAAAAGCAAAGAGATGACGAAACAAGAACAAGCAAAGACAAAGAGATATCTGAAGCAGAACCTAATCAAGCCGCCAAATATAACCAAGAACATAAACCAGACAAGGAACAGGCACAACCAAAAGCCGCACCAGATACTTCAAAGAGTGACGATGCGGAAGGAAAACGAAAAGAAAAGAAATCTTTAATTGAGTTACAAAAAGAGAAACTGCAAGCCTCTGCTGATAAAAGACGGCGCAAGTCTAGTAGTCCAAAAATCGACGAAGAACCTTCAGCAAGGAAAGCAAGTACTGTCGAAGAAACTCCAAGCGCAGAAAGAAAGCCTCTAACTGTAGATGGTAAGCCGTTGAGTACAGACAAGAACGAAGAAGGACAGTTGTCGTCTGCGAAAATAAAAATGGAACAGGTTGATGTCGAATCACCGAAACGCAAATCCTCTTATGCAACATCTGACAAAGAAAAGTCTCCTGATAACAACAAGCAACAGTCAATGGACAAAGAAATGGTTGGCGGTGATAGCTTGCAAGCGGTATCAGCAAAAGACACCAACAATGAAATAGGCTTAATAGCTCAGGTTAATAAAGACAAGAAAGAGTCAAAGTCGGATAGCGATAAAGTAACAACAGAGAAACAAGGAATTCCATCGATGGACGTAAAAGACGATACAAATGTAAAGAAAGGCACTACAGCAGATGCATTGAAGCTGAGTACAAAAGAACAACAAGAACAAAGAACAGAACAACTTGACACAAAAGGTGGTAAACAAACAACAACAACAGCAACAATCAGCGGAAGAGAACATATTGAGAAAGAAGATACAGACGAGTTTGAGCAGAAGAAAAAGCCCTTACCAGCAGACAAACACGAACATGAAATAAAACAAAAACAATTACCTCAAGAAGCTGGTACACAAGCATCTGTACCAACCAAATCAACAGTTCAAGCAAAGGCAGAAAAGCAAAGAGATGACGAAACAAGAACAAGCAAAGACAAAGAGATATCTGAAGCAGAACCTAATCAAGCCGCCAAATATAACCAAGAACATAAACCAGACAAGGAACAGGCACAACCAAAAGCCGCACCAGATACTTCAAAGAGTGACGATGCGGAAGGAAAACGAAAAGAAAAGAAATCTTTAATTGAGTTACAAAAAGAGAAACTGCAAGCCTCTGCTGATAAAAGACGGCGCAAGTCTAGTAGTCCAAAAATCGACGAAGAACCTTCAGCAAGGAAAGCAAGTACTGTCGAAGAAACTCCAAGCGCAGAAAGAAAGCCTCTAACTGTAGATGGTAAGCCGTTGAGTACAGACAAGAACGAAGAAGGACAGTTGTCGTCTGCGAAAATAAAAATGGAACAGGTTGATGTCGAATCACCGAAACGCAAATCCTCTTATGCAACATCTGACAAAGAAAAGTCTCCTGATAACAACAAGCAACAGTCAATGGACAAAGAAATGGTTGGCGGTGATAGCTTGCAAGCGGTATCAGCAAAAGACACCAACAATGAAATAGGCTTAATAGCTCAGGTTAATAAAGACAAGAAAGAGTCAAAGTCGGATAGCGATAAAGTAACAACAGAGAAACAAGGAATTCCATCGATGGACGTAAAAGACGATACAAATGTAAAGAAAGGCACTACAGCAGATGCATTGAAGCTGAGTACAAAAGAACAACAAGAACAAAGAACAGAACAACTTGACACAAAAGGTGGTAAACAAACAACAACAACAACAGCAACAATCAGCGGAAGAGAACATATTGAGAAAGAAGATACAGACGAGTTTGAGCAGAAGAAAAAGCCCTTACCAGCAGACAAACACGAACATGAAATAAAACAAAAACAATTACCTCAAGAAGCTGGTACACAAGCATCTGTACCAACCAAATCAACAGTTCAAGCAAAGGCAGAAAAGCAAAGAGATGACGAAACAAGAACAAGCAAAGACAAAGAGATATCTGAAGCAGAACCTAATCAAGCCGCCAAATATAACCAAGAACATAAACCAGACAAGGATCAGGCACAACCAAAAGCCGCACCAGATACTTCAAAGAGTGACGATGCGGAAGGAAAACGAAAAGAAAAGAAATCTTTAATTGAGTTACAAAAAGAGAAACTGCAAGCCTCTGCTGATAAAAGACGGCGCAAGTCTAGTAGTCCAAAAATCGACGAAGAACCTTCAGCAAGGAAAGCAAGTACTGTCGAAGAAACTCCAAGCGCAGAAAGAAAGCCTCTAACTGTAGATGGTAAGCCGTTGAGTACAGACAAGAACGAAGAAGGACAGTTGTCGTCTGCGAAAATAAAAATGGAACAGGTTGATGTCGAATCACCGAAACGCAAATCCTCTTATGCAACATCTGACAAAGAAAAGTCTCCTGATAACAACAAGCAACAGTCAATGGACAAAGAAATGGTTGGCGGTGATAGCTTGCAAGCGGTATCAGCAAAAGACACCAACAATGAAATAGGCTTAATAGCTCAGGTTAATAAAGACAAGAAAGAGTCAAAGTCGGATAGCGATAAAGTAACAACAGAGAAACAAGGAATTCCATCGATGGACGTAAAAGACGATACAAATGTAAAGAAAGGCACTACAGCAGATGCATTGAAGCTGAGTACAAAAGAACAACAAGAACAAAGAACAGAACAACTTGACACAAAAGGTGGTAAACAAACAACAACAACAACAGCAACAATCAGCGGAAGAGAACATATTGAGAAAGAAGATACAGACGAGTTTGAGCAGAAGAAAAAGCCCTTACCAGCAGACAAACACGAACATGAAATAAAACAAAAACAATTACCTCAAGAAGCTGGTACACAAGCATCTGTACCAACCAAATCAACAGTTCAAGCAAAGGCAGAAAAGCAAAGAGATGACGAAACAAGAACAAGCAAAGACAAAGAGATATCTGAAGCAGAACCTAATCAAGCCGCCAAATATAACCAAGAACATAAACCAGACAAGGATCAGGCACAACCAAAAGCCGCACCAGATACTTCAAAGAGTGACGATGCGGAAGGAAAACGAAAAGAAAAGAAATCTTTAATTGAGTTACAAAAAGAGAAACTGCAAGCCTCTGCTGATAAAAGACGGCGCAAGTCTAGTAGTCCAAAAATCGACGAAGAACCTTCAGCAAGGAAAGCAAGTACTGTCGAAGAAACTCCAAGCGCAGAAAGAAAGCCTCTAACTGTAGATGGTAAGCCGTTGAGTACAGACAAGAACGAAGAAGGACAGTTGTCGTCTGCGAAAATAAAAATGGAACAGGTTGATGTCGAATCACCGAAACGCAAATCCTCTTATGCAACATCTGACAAAGAAAAGTCTCCTGATAACAACAAGCAACAGTCAATGGACAAAGAAATGGTTGGCGGTGATAGCTTGCAAGCGGTATCAGCAAAAGACACCAACAATGAAATAGGCTTAATAGCTCAGGTTAATAAAGACAAGAAAGAGTCAAAGTCGGATAGCGATAAAGTAACAACAGAGAAACAAGGAATTGCATCGATGGACGTAAAAGACGATACAAATGTAAAGAAAGGCACTACAGCAGATGCATTGAAGCTGAGTACAAAAGAACAACAAGAACAAAGAACAGAACAACTTGACACAAAAGGTGGTAAACAAACAACAACAACAGCAACAATCAGCGGAAGAGAACATATTGAGAAAGAAGATACAGACGAGTTTGAGCAGAAGAAAAAGCCCTTACCAGCAGACAAACACGAACATGAAATAAAACAAAAACAATTACCTCAAGAAGCTGGTACACAAGCATCTGTACCAACCAAATCAACAGTTCAAGCAAAGGCAGAAAAGCAAAGAGATGACGAAACAAGAACAAGCAAAGACAAAGAGATATCTGAAGCAGAACCTAATCAAGCCGCCAAATATAACCAAGAACATAAACCAGACAAGGAACAGGCACAACCAAAAGCCGCACCAGATACTTCAAAGAGTGACGATGCGGAAGGAAAACGAAAAGAAAAGAAATCTTTAATTGAGTTACAAAAAGAGAAACTGCAAGCCTCTGCTGATAAAAGACGGCGCAAGTCTAGTAGTCCAAAAATCGACGAAGAACCTTCAGCAAGGAAAGCAAGTACTGTCGAAGAAACTCCAAGCGCAGAAAGAAAGCCTCTAACTGTAGATGGTAAGCCGTTGAGTACAGACAAGAACGAAGAAGGACAGTTGTCGTCTGCGAAAATAAAAATGGAACAGGTTGATGTCGAATCACCGAAACGCAAATCCTCTTATGCAACATCTGACAAAGAAAAGTCTCCTGATAACAACAAGCAACAGTCAATGGACAAAGAAATGGTTGGCGGTGATAGCTTGCAAGCGGTATCAGCAAAAGACACCAACAATGAAATAGGCTTAATAGCTCAGGTTAATAAAGACAAGAAAGAGTCAAAGTCGGATAGCGATAAAGTAACAACAGAGAAACAAGGAATTCCATCGATGGACGTAAAAGACGATACAAATGTAAAGAAAGGCACTACAGCAGATGCATTGAAGCTGAGTACAAAAGAACAACAAGAACAAAGAACAGAACAACTTGACACAAAAGGTGGTAAACAAACAACAACAACAGCAACAATCAGCGGAAGAGAACATATTGAGAAAAAAGATACAGACGAGTTGGAGCAGAAGAAAAAGCCCTTACCAGCAGACAAACACGAACATGAAACAAAACAAAAACAATTACCTCAAGAAGCTGGTACACAAGCATCTGTACCAACCAAATCAACAGTTCAAGCAAAGGCAGAAAAGCAAAGAGATGACAAAACAAGAACAAGCAAAGACAAAGAGATATCTGAAGCAGAACCTAATCAAGCCGCCAAATATAACCAAGAACATAAACCAGACAAGGATCAGGCGCAACCAAAAGCCGCACCAGATACTTCAAAGAGTGACGATGCGGAAGGAAAACGAAAAGAAAAGAAATCTTTAATTGAGTTACAGAAAGAAAAACTGCAAGCTTCTGCTGATAAAAGACGGCGTAAGGTCGATGGGCTTAAAGGAAGGGGAAATTGGGTAGTTGATGATATTAATATTATAGAAAAAACACCGAAAGAGAATAATGCAGAATTGGAGCTAAAAGGTAACTTGGAGGATAGGGCAGTAACTGAAGAGAAAAAAAATATTTTGAAAAATCTCCCAATTGCCTTTTACGATAGTGAAAAGCGTGACTCTGATGATGACGATCAAGGGTATGTACAATTAAGGAAGCGGGAAACAGCCTCTAGCAATAAACTAGAAAAAAGCGAATTACATTCTAACGATCAGTCATCAGAAGCTACAAACTCTTTTATTCCTACCAACCTAATGGATACAAGTGAGATGAAACCAAAGGTGGAGGATGAAAGCATTAAAAACATGAATAAATATGGGCAGTCTAAAATAGAAAAGGATCTTTCCCATCCGGATAAAATCAAACTTCAGAAGGATACAAAGCATCTATCTTACTCGCAAGACAAAATCAAAACGTCTACGAAAGAATATCATCAAAATGATTTATATGTTCATGAGAAAACGATGATTACTCTCAGCAGTGATAAAACAGTTGCAACACAGGAAAAAGATGAACGCAGTATTGATATGAGAAGTAGTCAAACTGCGTCCGATGAAAGTGCCTTATCCGACAAGGAGAAAAGTAAAAAAAGTGTTATTGATAGTGAACGAGGAACTTCGCCTCCAATGAACTTCCAAATCAAGATTAACTCTGACATTGACAGCAGGGATGACAAGAAAGAAACCGAAAAACAAGTTCCTATTGAAAAAGATATTGATGATGATTGGCAGAAAACTCGAAGGAGGTCAAAGCATAGTGTTGACAATAGCAGGGATCTAGTGGGTCAACCTGGGTCACAAATAGCACCAGATACATTACAGCAACAGAAACAAGCCATATCTACCGAAGCTGACGACAAAGCTTTGTATGTTCATAAGAAAACCATGATTACTCTCAGCAGTGATAAAACAGTTGCAACACAGGAAAAAGATGAACGCAGTATTGATATGAGAAGTAGTCAAACTGCGTCCGATGAAAGTGCCTTATCCGACAAGGAGAAAAGTAAAAAAAGTGTTATTGATAGTGAACGAGGAACTTCGCCTCC
>RDPX01000094.1:2142955-2164731 GCA_003991215.1 Morbakka virulenta | reverse complement strand
TCACTCTTGTGATTTTGTTACATGTTAGTAATAGTAACAGTAATAGTGGTAGTAGTACTAGTATTAATAGATCTTTGTGAGAAGAAGTGATGCTACCATTTGTGATTATCTGTGTTATCTCACCCTTGTGACTATGGTACATGTTAGTAATAGTAATAGTAATAGTGGTAGTAGTACTAGTACTAATAGATCTTTGTGAGAAGAAGTGATGCAACCATTTGTGATTATCTGTGTTATCTCACCCTTGTGACTATGGTACATGTGTGTGAATTTACTTTGTCTGGCTTATTCCGATGGAATTAAATTTTGAGATTTTTTTCTCCACCATCATATTGTGCGTACTCAACTACTCGGTAATAATAATCTTAATAACGATAAACTTTTTTATGCTGGTGATCTTATCTCCGATCTACAACTATAGCATTCTTGTAACGCACTCTACATTTTGAAATAACTCAACGTGTTGTTTTACTTCATACTAATTTTTTTCTTTCCAATTTTTTAAACCCAATTTTTCTCAATACACTGTTAAAAGCGGCCTATTTGTTGTTTTTTTCTGTTAGAAATATTTTTGAAATGAATGTTTTTTTAAGTAGATGTAGTATCTACAAATACCCTGCCATTATTTTTTATTCTTCTTTTTATTTCAAATACATATCATCTTATTATATTGAAAAAAACAATTGTACCAGGCATATGACAGAGCTACAAGTTATAAATGCTATTTGAATAGAATATGAAATTTCTCAAAATACATGCAGATATGTAGTAATTCATTAAATCTCAATAAAACAGATATTCTATTACGTTATTTTTCGAAATATTTGGCCTTAAGTGAAAAGAAACTGGCTAGACTGGCCTTCATGATCTGCAGTGCTTACTTCTTTGGTGTATGCTGTCAAAAGTAGAAATAATTAAAAACGTCTTAGTACAATTTATTCCAATTTGTATTATTGATCACCTTTAGTAAACCATTGCTGTAACCTGATTAAAATTATGCTCAATGCTAGAAAAATTTACTTCGTATAAATATATTTTGGTTATGTAATTACTGTTATCAAATCTAAGTAGGGAAGTAAGCATATAAGAAAACACTTTCAAACAAAAATATTCTTAAGTCATTCTATTTGACATAAAATGAAATAATTACATACAAGATGCTTAGAATGCTGTAAATGTAAATGTAGACTGAAGAAACTTACTATCAATTAGTAATAACTTAATTATATATTTATCTTAAGTGCTCTGCTGAGAGACGATACAAAGTTCTTTTCATGTCAAAAACTTTGATTTTCAAAGATATGCTTAAATCCTTCTTTATTGCTCTACCAAAGGTATCTCATATTTTATATTGTCCCAGTCATCGCACAATCATTCTCATGTAACACCTGCTAGAAATTCTGTTGAAAATCATCCTGCAGAGAATCAGGCAAGAATTGCTAACTGAAATCCTACAGATTCAGTTCGGATTTATGAAAGATCGAAGTACAAAAAACGCGGCTTTTGACTCGAAAATAATAGGTTAGTGAGTCATACAATATCAGCAGGATCTCTTCCTTGTCTTCGCTGAGTACAAAAAAGCCTTTGAAAAAGTTTGGCACACAGAGCTATTCTAAATGCTCTCCAAAATTATTGTCGATGACAAGAAGTGAGCAGTTAGGTCTGTCTACCGCGACCAACTTGTATCAGTAAGAGGTCCAGAAGGAATAACCAACTGGTTTCCCATTAAGACAGGTGTGCACCATGAATGGGTGACGTCACCAGACCTCCTTAATCTGTATTCAGAAGAGATTCTCCGTAGACTGAAATTTTCTAGAAGGAATTGTTGTGAATGGTTTCTGCATAAACAATGTAAGATAAGCAAATGACACTGTTCTCCATGCGTCGTCAGCTGAAGATCCCCAAAAGTTGTTTGATGCTGTCATTGCCACTAGTGAGTGCTTTAGGCTCGGCATCAACAACAAGAAAGCCCTTCAGAGTTCTACGAATCAATAAGTAAGATCATGGAATAATACTCTTGTATTCTTAAAAATTACAATAAACTCTGCATTGTAGCAATACCTTTAGCGAGTTGAAGTTGAAAACACCAGTGAAAAAGCTATTGAAAATTAAAAGTCTATGATGGTTTTTAATGCTATGTCGCCCATATCAGGCGCCACCTACAGATTGGTTTCACAAGGTGCACATACAAGTATGTGCACCTTGAAAACATCACGTATGAAGTATTTGGGATTGTTTGGTACAGAAATTCGATTACAACATGTTGAGATTTCAGCTTCACCTAGCAGGAACATGGTCCTGATGGTCCTTAAAACCCTTTGGTTAGATGACTTGAAACCAGACCTCGATTCGAAAAGCAAGTATAGAAACAGGGCGGTTACGATTAAAATATAATTGTTGTTACTCACTGCTAATAATTATCTTAATTCTATATTTATACTTTTGTAATTCTAAAGATGTTTGGATTTACTTGTTTGGAGGATTTTTTAACTTTCACTACTGACATATGTCGTTATCAATTAATGCTTTCCTTGGATTGATCGTAATTATGATATTAGCTTTGGCCAAGTTTTTTGTCTTTCATTAATTTTCAATCATACCTGTCCCAAACTGGTGTATTTTTAGTCCAACTAATAGTTTATATATCTAAATTATCAAACCACCTACTTGAGAACAAAATACCGTAGCTGTCGTTTAACTCAAACCTCCAACTGAAACCCAAATTTGATCGAGTCAACAAACGTTATGTTAATCAGTAATGCTTGCGAACTCGAAAATTAGAGGTTTTGAGGTGAAAGGTTTTATCTACGCGTTTGAGCGGGCAAAGAACGAAGTATTATCTGAAAGCAAGGTTACAAAGTTACAATAAAACGTAAACCTTTTTAATTGCTATCTTCAAAAAGAAATATATACACAAGTACTACATTAAAAAGTCCTTGAAAGCTTCACCATTAGTTATGCAAATTCATAGTGCACAAAATTAATCTTCAATCGTTGTTTGCTGTAAGCTGTCTTGCAACTCAGTTTGGATATATTTGATTCTCAGATGTTACTGTGCCTCGTTTCCATTTTCAATGAACTACAAGTAGTTATGAATTGTTTTTATTGCTCCCAGCAATTCATTGGTTGTTGCTGGATTATCGCAGCCATCTGTGGCAATGTCATTGTTCTCACTCTTTCCATCCATTATGTCCTTCAACAGCTCGTCTGATATAACGGAGTCACTGTTAATCGGTTCTTTGTCTAAAGTAACGAGGTTATTCAAAGTCCCACTAACATGGAGGCTATCAAGTGCCCTTTTTGATACCATACTCAACTGGTCATCGAGAACTTTAAAGGGATCATTGTCACTTCGAATAACAGCTTGTCTTCCAAAACGCCTGCTTTTGAAAATCAATTTACCATGATTTACCACACCATGTCCAGCATTTTCATAATCGATTCATCCAGTATTGAAAATGTTGAAACAGGTGTTTTGTTGTCAATCATTTCTATTCACCTACGAACAGATGACACTCTATATCTATCTTTTAAGGACCTAATAACGCCCTAATCCATTGGCTGCAATTTTGGTTGTGTTGGCGCAAGACTCGCAGACTTCTGATGATTAATAGGAATATGGACTTGGCAATTATCTACTAATAACACATTCTTCTTGCTTGGAGATACTAATTTTTTATCTATCCCTCTAACCCACTCCTCTTATAGAATAGAATTCACATTCCTTCTTGTCTGGTTTCTGTAAGGGCAGAGAGTTGTAAGCCAATGAAACACCGTTGCTTTTTATACTTGACGATTAAAAACATGGGGAGTAAGTCTCCCAACTCATTCGTAGCTGTTAAGACCGTAAGGTCTACTTTACTTTGCCTACCACCTACATAACATTCTTTTTTAAGACGGAAAGATTTATATAAATGGGCTTGGTAAAATAGCCCAGACTCATCAGTGTTGTAAATTTGATCAACTTTGTAGCCGGTAAGAATCCTTAGTAGAGTTCTCTTTGTCCAAGTGGTGATCATAACTGAGGAGTAGATATGACCCTCACCTGAAACCTTTTTCAAAGAAATGTGAAATGGAGCTTTCCAGGAATTTATCCACCCAACAAATGCCGAAAAATTCTAAACTTTAGGTTTTCTGGCAAAATTGTTTTCTCCGAGTACTTCTACAGATACAGATATTTGACCACTTCACGGGAAGAAGCCATTTAAAGATTGCCTTGTCAATATCCGCATACATTTTCTCTTGTAGCCTCCGCCTTTTATTGTTACGACATTTGAATGCTGTATCCGATTTTTTTACAAATTTTTAAAGGTTTAAATTAATACCCCTTGTTTCTCCCTTGACTGTTTGTTGCGGAAGAAGTTCACGCAAGTTTTTGTGTAGGTTAAGTCGCAGAACATAGCCACAAATGAACAAATATGCTTGCAGGACGTTTTGTCAGTACGTCTACTCCAATCCTGGACAGCTACATCAAAAAGGACATTACGTTTATAAAGCTATCTGGAGTCTTTGTATAGGCAAAAATGTAACTGCAGAAAATGAACCTGACAATCCTGTGGATAAGTATGCTTTCTTCTTGAAGAAAAATAACATATGTTGGTTATTTAAAGATAGGTTATTTGAATTATTTGCCAAAACCTTCTTTCACCTCTGTCAAACTAGACTCCTCTAGTATCCACGGCTTTAAACAGTAAAATATAAACCTATTTTCTACAATAAATTGATCCCCTCTGAACTGCTGTTAAAAACAGACTGTTCTTTCGTTGAAAACGGGTATGAGACATAGAAGCAACATCGCGAGAGAGCTTTATCTGTTTTTGCTAAAAAACATTTCACTGCAATGGCTTTTGATACACATAATCCACATTTTTCTCATTTCACTCTAAAGTGAAAAAATTGCTGTTTCACTCTATGAACCTTCACATGTCAACTTTTTAAGGCTTAACATTCCATCTTGCTCACTCCAGCAGTTACAATACAAGGACATGGGACAAGTCCCATCTGGCTTTTTCTTTTGTCAAAACTTTCACCTTCACTCTTCTATTTTTACTCCAAAGTGAGAAAAATACTGTTTCATTCCATGAACCATCTTTTGTTAACTTTTCATGCATTAATTTTCCTTTTTGCTTACTCCAACAGTTACAACCAGGAAATAGGCGTCCATACTTAGGTGTGGAACGTGTTCGTGCGACCCTTCATGTAAAATAAGCTTTAAAAATAAAAAGTGCACCATCCCACTTAGTCCTATTGTTAACGTTTATATAATGGAAAATTCATGTTATGAAATGTGCATTAATATGAGGATGGGCTTTGGACCATCGTGCTGGCAAATAAAACAAAACAACATTGCAACCTACAAACCACAACAAATTGGCGAGTTACACACTCTTTAAGTTTTCTGTTATTATTTTTTTTCATTTTCCCCAAACGTTGGCCAGAACAAATTTTTTCTCATAAACCTTTTGATATCTTCAGCCTTTTCCCAAGAAAACTCAGTTTTAAGGCTCTGATTTTCCCGCCTTTATGTCCAGTAGTAAGATGTTCGAGCGAGCGAAGCTCGCTCGAACATTAAAACGACGAGGCAACAAGTCACTCTTCGCTCTTTTTCATTTCAGAACTTTTACCTTCAGACTTATATAGTAATGTGCTTTCAAATAAAAGAAGTAATTAAAAACCTTTCGATCAACAAACATGTCTGACCAATACCTTGTTATTGTAAACACTGACGTCATGAACATCGTGTTGTCTGCCTACTTAGGAGCTAATCCTCGCACAGCTAAATTTTCCCTCACAAAGGACTCTACATTCCTTTATAAACACAGTGTCTCATTGCATTTAATATCAGAACCATGTGCGTTTTTCATATTCCAAAGCTCGAGCCATTTCAACATAGTATTGAAAAATTCACAACAGATATTTAAATAATTTGAATAAATCAACCAATTTCTAGCATCACAGTACGCAAATAATCATAATTTCCTACTATCGAATATCACAGCTATTGAATAAAACAAGCCTTTCGTTTTGAATTTGAAGTGAAACTTGCTGTTGTGTAGCAAAAATTAAGACTTCCAAAAAGATGAAGTTTTAGCAATTACCTTTTCCAATTGAAGCTATAGATTATGCTAAAGAGCACGGAAATAGTCCTGCTGCTCATAAGTTCAATGTTATTCCGTCAAATGGTCTCACGAATAATGATTCATGAAGCATGTAAAAACTACCTACAACCTTAAGCCATTTGCCTCAGAAAACAATTTAAAGCTAAATTGCAGACTATTATGAGAACTGGTTGGAGTTTCAAATAATATTTATCACCCTGTTTAAGTCTTTCAGAGTAAGCAATGGTCAATTCTTCCAAATATAGTGCACATGCTGTACTTTTTGACCGCTCGTATGATGTTAAAGAGCAGTGCTTCATAGAAAATCAGCCATGCAAAAAAGACAATAAACGACTTAAATCATAGCTTGTTTTTCTTGACGATCCCTATCTCGACAGTCCTTCTTAGCTTATCGCAAACAAATACAAATTTTGTGGCTTGGATCACATCACTGTGGACAAAAGTAGTAGTTAATAATATTGGTATTGAAGTTTTACTTTAATATACATTGTGTACCAAATTATTTGAGTTTTTATTAACTTTTATATTTATAAAAATTTTTGCATTAGGTTGAAAATATTTTTCTGGAAATTACAGATCCTTTTAAATATAGACTCTCTCCATTAGTACCGTGCAGTTTCGAGGGAATTGAAAATAGTATATAAATTTATTAAAAGACTAAATACCGTAAGGATGTTGGTCTTTTCCCGTCATCTAGGGGAAGCAAACCAAGGTATATGCTTTTAAAAGAACTGAGGCATCCCTTTTTAACAGTTTCTTGTACTAAAAGAAACATTTAGGTGAAGCTGAAAGGACTTTCTCAGGTGTTATAATGACGTTTCATTAAAGCTTTACCTAGCGAGTGGGTAAAAATTAGGCCAGTTGTCTACATTTTTTGGCTTAGAATAGGTTGCTAATTTTTCACAAGAAATCACAACACTGACCTTTATACTAGAAGGGTAGTTACGTTCCTTGGACACAAGAAACATAAAAAATAACAAGAATACAGGTGGATGCTGAAATAATGTATCAGTTTCTATCCTGTCGTGACCTAGTCCAAGTGTCATGTAGCTTGCTTGCCGCACTTAACGGAAGAATGAAACAGGAGTATTCAGTTTACTTTTAAAGCTTTACTTTACTGCTTTTTTTTTACAAGGCATTTCTGCTTTGTTAGAATTTTTATCACGGAGTTAGGTCGCTAATGGACTGGATATATTTTTCGCAGCTGATGATTATGATTCTTGTTGTTCTTAAGTTAGCTGACAATTTTTTTCAAATATCATAAAGAATTTCATTGGAATTTACAAAGCTTATATATGTATATATATATATAAGAAATATGTACAAGAACAACATACAAAACATATTGATTGGTTATTTTGACGTTTTATACGACGCGAAACATTGTTTAACCAGCATGTAACAAGGCGTAATATTAATATCTTTAGCTTAATTAAAATTGTGCTTTGAAAATTTTCCATAATGATGAAATTAAGATTTAAAACCAAAAAATACCAAATGGCATAGTAATCCATGTACATTGTTAATTCAACCATGGATGGTTTTCATCTTATTACAATCTTACTTTTTCTCATGAAAATAATATCAATCGTGGAATTTGAATACGGTTCCCAGTAAGTGCACGTTTTAGAAACACGAAGAAATACTTCGAAAGCTTCCTCCCAAGGTGAAAGAAATAGCAATGAGGCAACGAGTCTGTTTTTAGGCTATAAACCATTTTTTCGCTGAGAAAAGAGTGTTACCTTCTGGAGAAGGAACACAATGTTTCCCTCATCAGAAAAAAGTCATACTCTCTTTCGATAGAATGTCTATTTATCTTGTATTTAAATTTATTTTTTTTATTTTTTTTTTAGTTTTAACGTCATTTTATCCCAGCAATTGGAGCTCAGAAGGTGCCCTTCAGAGGGACTTTGATTTGGCAGTGAGGAATTTCTTGGCCGGATGCCCTTCCTGTCGTCAACCAATGGCTTTTTTTTTGTAAAGTTCCAAGTTCACCTCGACAGCTCGGGAAATCCAATTCGGAACTCTTGATTACTGTGCAATTGCACTAACCATTAAGCCACGGCTTCTCCTTATCTTGCATTTAAATAAATGGTACAAATAGTAGGCTGTTGAATTTCCTTATTTTCAAACAAGTTTCACAAACTTTTCTGCATTGAAACATAGAAAGATTATATGATTTAGCTTTAAATCACCATGTCCCATCTGTGTTGTAACTACTTAATACCTTATCCAATTTGAAAGTAATAAGAACTATATGTACTAACCCTGACTCCAAAAATAGGAAATCAGCCAGATATTCTTTTTGTTTCTTATCAAACTCGCCCCCCGCTTCCTTACCCCTCCCATCTGTCAGGTTTATAGCTTTTCACAAATAGAATGAAAGCGTGTTTCTATAACTTTTTCGTTTGCTTCATCAGATGTTCCTATTTTCTTCACAGCAGGCAGTTATTAGAAAGTCATAATCATTATTGTTTCTTTATAGTTTTTGGAAATAAAATTATAAGCTAATAAATAGTAACCAAAAACCATCGTTGTCTGGATTAAATAAATTCATTGGTTGTCTCTGTAACTCCAGAAATTTCATCTTAAACATGCACAATCGTCAAAAAAGGCAGATGTTCATTGTTGCGTTATATTCTTACCTACTTACCTATAAAAAGTAATAGAACACAGAAATATTAACTCTTCAAAAGAGCAAATACGACTCCTTTTTATGAAGTAAATTTTGAGATAAGGAGGTTCCAGAAAGATTATTAGAATCTATATTAAACTGGGTGTAACAAGAACTGAAAAGAGATATGAATTAGAGATCTTCTTTTTTTTCTAATATCTTCTGAAATTATGCATATTCAACAGTCTGAAGCATTTAATCTTCAGATTTTCTTCAAGTTTTCTGAATACATCTTAAGGGGTTCAACTGTTTGCAAAGGAACAAATGTTCAATGTTGGCTCAAGCCTACATTTAGAGTAGGTAAGTCATGAGAGAAGACAATTCCAAAGCAAGATAATCTAGATGAGCACGTTTGGTTATATGACCCAAAGGATAGGTTTGTTATTACTTCAGGCAAAGCCATCAGCCGGCTTAGATCTTACAATCTGGTGATAAAACTGCAAATCATACAACTATGCTAAATCGCATTTCTATTATAGAAACAAAATCAATACGTTGTGTCTGGAGTAATTTACTAGTACTAAAACTCACGCAAACGGTACATTCTGATTATTGATAACCTTGGATATATCTCTTTTAAACGTAAAGAGAAGACAAATTGTATATTGGATAATATTTCTGTTTCTAACTCATAATGTCGTCTTTTTATAGCATGGGAACGGATGATTTCTCTTCTGTACCAATAACATACTATGAAAAGGTGTTTTACTCTCGATCAGGAATGATTAATCATACGAAAAAATGGTCACCTGAAAGTAATTTGGAACCTATTGAAAATCTGAGGTATAATGTCTTTTTCGATGTCTTCAGAAATATTCATAAAGAAACGATCGTGCTTCAAATCCACGCTACATTGTTTCGCACCGAGATACTATATTTTCCTCGACATAATAATCCATAAAGATTTATCATTGGACAGTACTTTCAAGACTTTGATCTAGATGGGAATCTAATGATCTTCAGGCATTTTTGCTTTTTGAAGACCAGAAGGGGCTTTCACCAAGTCCTCCCTTACTCACCGAGCACGTAATTTGTTTTCACAAAGGTTTTTGGTAACTAAGTACATTCCGTTAAAAAATTGGACATAGTACATTACTACTTTTTGTTGTTAGTGAATTTTTTAAAGTCTTGACAACGCAGATGAGAAATAAAGGACCCACTGGGATGATAAACAGGCATTAACCGAATGATATCCAATTTTTGTTAAAGACGCCAGCTAATCATGTTACAAGGAGAAATTACACAAATTATGTTATTATTTTTGCCTGTGACAATCTCTGCGTGGCGTTTGTCACCCTCGGGATCTAATTTTGAATCTATTCTGCAATTCTGATAGTATTAAGTGAACAGAATGGCAATGCCACCTCAGCTCCACCTTATATGTGTTGCATTACAGATCAATTTTTAATTTGTTAAGTCATTAGTTTTTAATCTACAACGTTTGAATTTGTAAAATAAAATTGATGAAATAATTTTTTCAGCTTGTGAGTGATTTGCGATTATTACTATTTAGTCTTGCAAGAGATGTTCTGAAAATCTGTGAGTTTGTAATTTAGGGGAAGAGGAAACTCTGTAAATCGCGGAAGAGGACTGGGCTATACAACAAATGCTTTCCCTTCATAGATCAGGAAAACATTGATTTCAATTTTGTATGCCTATGGTTAAAAGGTTTGATTTAAGAAAGGGCTAGTGGGACTATCGCTAGGATTAGGAAATTGTTAGGAAAGTACTGGCCATTAATTTCCAAGTAACTTAGGAAGTCATTTACATTTGAGCTTCAGACTTCTTTCTCAGGGCACTCCCATGTAGGCTTACAAATATTTACAGTTCAGACAGGATTTTCGATAAGGATATATTTGAAGTCTCAAAGCTTATTTGTTATCATCTCAGAAATTTGAATTTCTATTACCTAAGTTAGGTTAAAGAAAGCAACATCGTGGTTTCCAGTGATAATTGTGTTGGTGAGTCAATTTTAGGAACTTGTAACACAGCAGTGAGCTTACTAGTGGTGATTACTTTTATTAACTGCGTTAGTATAGTAGGCTACTACCTTGGTGCCTGCTTTGGCGATCGTATTTAAACAATAAGTGGTAGTGCCTAAAATCTTCAGCCTTCATTTTTTAGAAGATGACAGCTAACAAAACATCAAAATGTCACAGAATTTATACAAATTTTACACATAAAAACTCGATATCAAAGAGTAAATAAATGCAAAGTGAAACAGAATTTTAACTGCTCTCATCATTTATATTTTGCGCTAACCTAAATTGTAGGTACGCGTAAAGTCTCATTCAAAGAAATTGTCTACTCAATGAAGAGGATTACTTTTGTCAACCTCTTTGAAAGAAGTGTTTATTCTTTTGAAAAATCAGTTCGGCCATCTCAGAAAGCGGTTTTTACAATA
Organism: Morbakka virulenta; assembly: GCA_003991215.1. Taxonomy (NCBI): domain Eukaryota; kingdom Metazoa; phylum Cnidaria; class Cubozoa; order Carybdeida; family Carukiidae; genus Morbakka; species Morbakka virulenta. The sequence goes on along the minus strand of RDPX01000094.1, from coordinate 2,153,534 downwards.
ACACGCAGGTAAGTACTTTTGGAAAAGGGGAATACCATATTGTATTAAAAGGAACTTCTGTTAGCAGTTGCTTGAAAAATAAGATAAAGGGACATACGTCTAAATCTTAAACTAGGTAAAAAAGTCTGCTGAACTTTGACTTTCCTATGAATTAAATCTGGTTTGGGTGAATTTTACCTCGCTGACCAGCCGTCTAATAATTTCCTTTTAGAGGTATGACCTTAACTTTTGGCCTGGTCAACAATTTTTAATTTAGCTTGCTGTTAAACTGTATATTGTTAAAATCAGCCTCATACTTTACTGATGATTGATCATGTGTGAACCGTCAATAACTATTGATAGAAAAAGTGCAGGTTAAACGGAGTCTGGGGAGCTACTAGTTTAGTGGGTAGGACCTTCAAATCGTACATAAGCAGTGCCAAGAACACAATATTCTATTGAAATCGAAAAGAGATACAAAGGTGTCGAGGGAGAAAACAAGCAACTACCGAGTTTTTTATTGAAGCCCACAGTTTACATATAGCCGCAATATATACATTTGGATAATGTAATTAAAAGAATTTATTCTGAATAAATTCTTTTAAACTATAAGAAGCCGTGAATAATGATTATGTAAATTCAATATATTTTTATCCCTTCTTAAGTCATCAGGTTCAATACAACAAAGAATAGAATGAACATCAGTTGGAGTAGATTTTATACAACCACTCACTAGTCTTAAGCATTCATTAAGTGCAACGTCAACTTTATTGCAGTGATGGCTCTGGCTCCAAACAGGAGAACAATATCCGCTTTGTGTTCCCTCTAAGCTTTACGAAAAGTTACTTTACAATGGCATTCAATCAATCGCTGAAACGATCTTACCCAAGGAACAAGCAGGTTTCNCCAATTCTATGCATGAAATCAGCGTATCGTCCATATACAGATCGTAAACAATTTAAGAGCACCCGTTGTTTACGCTTCAGGTCATGTCCTGGAGGTTTCACCGTAGATTCAGGAAAAAATTTGGAAAGCTGGCTGGTTGTCTGTATTACTCCATCACTGTTTCCACATATCAGAAGCCCAAGTTTTCACAGGTGCTGTATTGTTTATGGTGTAAGCTTAAAGGTGCATGCGATTCGAAAGTGGAACTCTGCTCTTTAATATATTGTTTGTAAGTGGATATGCAAACAAATTTTTAAGAATGTGCCCTTTCTCTGATAGCACACGATTATGTAAATTCAATATATTTTTATCCCTTCTAAAGTCATCAGGTTCAATACAACAAAGAATAGAATGAACATCAGTTGGAGTAGATTTTATACAACCACTCACTAGTCTTAAGCATTCATTAAGTGCAACGTCAACTTTATTGCAGTGATGGCTCTGGCTCCAAACAGGAGAACAATATCCGCTTTGTGTTCCCTCTAAGCTTTACGAAAAGTTACTTTACAATGGCATTCAATCAATCGCTGAAACGATCTTACCCAAGGAACAAGCAGGTTTCCGACCAGGTCGATCTTCCCAGGATCATGTTGTCTTATTTACAGATGATACTGAACGTGCTTTTGACAAGAAACTTAAGGCAGGAGTTGTATTTGTCGACCTTTCTGCCGCTTATGACACTGTGTGGCACCGTGGGCTTACACTAAAATTGTTAAGAACGATACCAAGCAAGGAAATGGTTTAGTGTCATTATGGCCATGATATCACAACAGCGCTTTTTATGTACATGTGGGTGCTTTGAAATTACGCTGCTGAACCATTAGTAATGGTGTACCACGAGGTTCAGTCATTACTCCATTTCTTTTCAACCTGTACACACACGATATAGCCTCAACTATCAGTAAAAAGTACATCAATGCTGATGATTTAGCCGTTAAGACTTGTTATAAGAAATTTTATGTAATTGAAAGAACACTATCACGAGATATGGAAATCAACAGCACATAGTCTTAAAATTGGAAACTCAAACTGAACATCACCAAAACTGTTTCCAGCGTGTTTCGTCTTGCTAATCGAAGAGCTGATTATGAACTCAATGTCTCAATATCTGGTATGAGGTTACCTTTTGAGAAAATTCCCAAGTACCTTGGTGTCACACTAGACCGTACTCTCTCTCATACGAACATCATTTGACAGAAGTCTCTTCTAAAGTTACCAATCGGTGTAACCTACTAACACATGTTGCTGCCAATCAGTGGGGTGCTGATTTCTCGACTTTGAGATTATCTACTTTGGTCTTGTGTTACTCTGCTGCTGAATGTTGCTGCTCCATTAACAACCCGATAATACCGTGGTGTATCCAAAGTCTTGAGACGCATGTCTGGGTATCTAGCTAGCTACAGACCACAACTATTGGTCATCCTTGGTTTAGATTCAAGGTGTGCCCATAGGAACGTGTAGTGTGTCTCTTACTTTGATGCTAGGTTGTCTGATCGATATCTACTCACCCTTATTCTCATTATGACAATTCTCAGTGAACATTCAATTCTAATCACCCAAACCTCTCTCCATCTCCTTTACTAGCAATCAAGGTATTAGTGATAATTTTATTGATGGTAAGTTATAAGTTTAATATGAAAGCAATCTGGATCCTCTCATCAGCAGTGATAAGTTTCCTACTGTTGGATATCATGTCATGTGCAAAAACTCTCTACAACACAGGCCTTACTATGTACTTTAAATAAATCTTACCATTAGCTCGACAAGCAGATTTAGAAGATCAACGTCTTTGAGGGAACTTCACCATCCGTCATCAGGACTAACTTGCTTATGCTCATGTCACTGATTTTAGTAGAGTACGTCCCTTCCATTTCTCTATGTCACAAAGTTTATCAGAACTGTTTGAAATGCCAACGAGTCTTCCTGACAAAGGCAATTAAATTCCTTCTACTCTAGATCCTTTTCTTACCCCTGGCTCTAAAACATGCTTACTAAATCACTCTGCTCTACTGGATCATTCTAACCTTGTGGTTATTACCTCTCACTTGTTTCTTAAGGTACTACAGAATCACGATTGCATTGCAATTTCGACTGTTTTGAGAAAACAGGAGGGGATTATTTTCGTGATTTCCTTTATGATGCTCTCTGGTTTGATTTCTTTGAGATCGATGATGACCACACTGTGTCAGAAATCTTAATTTGTCTTAGTTCTCCACTAGAAAATTCTACTTTAAATTTCATTCCTGCCTTTAGTTATTACCAGCGTGTTCATCGTAACTATTACTTCCTGATCAACAAAGCTAGATCCTTTTCGTCGAAACAAGCAATTCTTTACAAATGCTTTCAATAATTGGACAAGGATTCTAAGAGAGGCTTAACAACACTAAACAGAAGAGGGCTCGTAAGGTTGCAACGAAACAGAAAATTGGATTGCTAGACTTTTGAAAGATCTGCAATGCAATAATTCAAAAGAGAAAATTGATATCCCACTGCACCTTGATCGACTCGAGTGTTTATCTTCTTTTGGTAAAGCTTAGTTAGTTGCACAACCGTATGCAGCTAATTCTACTCTCAAAGCTAGTGGCCATAACATATCTGACTTATTGTCACGAATTGACTTAAATCGTAATGAAATTCAAACCTCTCCTGCCTTAGCTGCAACCATTATCGCTTGTCTTGCCAAATCAAACATCACTGGCCCTGGTGAAATTCTAAACATTGTATTGCAAAACTACTATTAAATAAGTTTACCTCTTCATAAATTGTTTAAATGATCCATGTTTTCCTCTTGTTGGAAACTAGCACTTATTGTTTCAGTAATTAGGAACTCTGATAGCCAGTCCCTTTCTAGTAATTATCGGGTAATTAGTCTTGATGTCTTATCAATGTCTTCCTCGTTCAATATTTTGAGTCTCTTAGCCTTTTCTTTGGCTAACAGTATCTCCTTTGTTCTTTGTTATCTATTGCTTCTTCCTTTCTGCTATCACCGAACATAATCACCTTGTCCCTATTATTTCTGGCAAAGCAAGGAATATAGATAGCTCTTGAGGTATTAAAGGCTTTAGACAGGATTTAGGACTGTGATCTTCTCACAAAGCTCAAGGCATATGGTTTGACTGATAAGATTCTGTTCGTATGTCTTTATGATTAAAAGCCACATCAGGGTTAAAGCCACTACGTGTACGGAGCTTAGATAAAAAGACGGAAAAAACTTAGTTGGCAAGAGAGATTAGAGTTCAACTTAGACTTTGTAGGAAAGCACTCAGAAACCAAGGAGTCCCACAATATAGCTTTTCCGAGGAAAGAAACTACATTCTTTGAAAGCATTATTACAAGAAGAATCAACAACTGCATAAGAATGAAGACGTTGCGAGAAAAGAGATACAATATACTGAGCTGCTACCATCAAGAAAAACTCATGACAGCATTGACCATAATATCATTGATATAAAGGACCGATGGAAGCCTCGTTTCGCTGATGAGACAAAGGTTAAAGAGAAACAGAAAGCATCGGAACTATAATTTACAAACACATCTCTGAACTCCAACATGAACATCAAGATGAAATAAGGAATTACCAATCCTGTACATTATTTTTTGCAAGGACAGGTGGTAGGTTTATAGAGATACAAAATCTCCTCAAACGAAAGATACTCTCTAGCCCCATAAAAAAACCCAGCTTTTTTTAAAAGTAAATTTTTCAATAGCTTAGATATACGAACACCAGAAAAGATATGAAAAAGACGACAAACCAAACAGGCTTATCTATGAGCATTTTTCAAGAGGACGAACATCCACACCATGGTAAACATGAGGTAAATAGTTCGTCAATATTAGAGGGAGATCATGATTCAGCCAGTTATTAAAATACATCAATTACTTTTTAGTCGACCTAAAAGAAACCAACCACTTTCTTTTCCATCTTCTGATAACATGAGGATCAGACTCAATTGTTTGGGAAGATTGGCTTGTTCCTGTTGCCTTGTGGCCAATGCCAGATTGCAAGGCAGTGTCATCAGCATAGATCTTGATAAACTGAAGAAAGTTGCTAAGGAGACCTTTAATGTGAAAAAGGAAGGGAGTTGCACCAGGAATACAATCTTGAGGAACATTAGCATTAATTGAATACTCATCAGATTGAATTCCATCCAGCAGGAAATGTATTTTACGACGTGAGAGAAAGAGCTGAAAGATACAGATACTCTTGTAGAAATACCATAATCAGAAAGCCTATGAAGTGTATCAGCATGCCACAGCTTATCAAATGCCTTAAAACTAACCTGCGTTATAGCATCTTCTTCACCAAACCTATCAATAACTTAATTACAGTCTATAGATCACTAGTGGAGCATGATCCTCTCAATCCCTGTTAAACATCAACAAAAAGAGCTAGGTTCTGCAAAAATTACACTAGAGCATTTTGATGAGTTATTCAAGGACATTTGTAATGTCAGGTAGAAGGCGTACAGATCAATATTTGCCGCCAGGGTGAGATGGATCATCTCCATTCTTCACGACAGAATCAACATTAGAACATTTGAAGGAAAACACATAACAAGACTCTGGTAGGCAAAGGTGGAAAAGATTGGACGGCAAGAAAAATAGGTTAGAAGCACACTCTTTAAGAAAAGTACAAAAAATATAGACCTTTAGACTGATCAAGACCATAAACAATCATTGTAATCAACCTTGGATTTACAGTGACAGCGTCCAAAGTTTCATCGATCTCGATCTGAAAAAGATGGTCCTTTTTCATAGAGGACACAAAAAGCCAAACTCTATAAAAAAGTGGAGGAAATACCCATATGACAATATTCAAAACACCATTGTGTATTTTCCAAAACTCTTGCCTTCTAAGTCTCGGTTACGAAAAAGATTTACAGACTCGCCGAGCAGAACGAGAATTAGCATAAGAAACTACTCCTTGCAAACATTGGTAGTCCGACTGAGAAAAATGTAAGATTCATCAGTTCTGGCATATTAAAAACTGAACATAGAAATGACCATCAGCGGTAATAACAAAAGAACAATAAGCATTGAACCAAGGGAGAGCGAATCAGGTTTGAATTTTAAACTAAGACTATGTACAAATGTTGCAATACCAACCTGAAACCATTCTGTGAATTCAGTTGTAGCATCAGAAGCCGATTGGATAATGACTAAATCATAAGAAATATCACCACGACACTGTCAAATCCATTCCAGTCAGCCTGACCAGATTTAAATGTCTTACAAATATGAGGCTAGTCAACAAGACTTGAATCATTTCCTTGACAACTATAGTGACAACAACATGATCAAGATCACTACCCAAAAGGAGGTAAAGATGAGAGTGTACAATGTTCAGGGACAGAGTCAAAAAGAGGTCTGAAAGAAAAGATTCTCCTGACCCTGTATCAGAAAATCTTGTGGGAATGTCAAAATGCCAGCAAGCCGTAGAGGATCATGGGTAAGAGCTAGTTGTACGTAACTTCTCCAGGTCAGTTAGTTCTATGAGAATGACTTATCCAGGTCATGTGATGAGTATTGAAGTCCCCCAAAACAAATATGTTTAAAGTGTGATGCCTGTCAGAGCCTTATTAATGGAGTCTAATTCTGTCTCGATAACTGGCCAAAGAGTCAGAAGAGGGAGCTCGATACAAGAAAAACAGGTAACAAGTGGTCTAAAGAAAAGGCAGTCTAAACCAATGAAAGATTCTTTTTAGATTCAAGTTCTTGCACTGTAACAGCTGGAAGATCTTGTCGAGGATGGACAGCAGAAACATGAAAATGAGTTGCAAAGTCTAGTCGAAACAAATTACTATTATTACTAATTATTTTCATTGAGGCTTGTCTTACATACCGCAGGAATATGAAAACAATCCCAATGCAGGACAAATCTTACAAAAAACAAAAACTGGAATCAAAACCACTGACATTAAATTTTTGTTTGTTTGTTTGTTTGTTTTAACGTCCTTTCCCCCCACTAACTAGGGCTCAGATGGGGCCCTTTACAGGGACTTGGATTTGGCAGTGAGGAATTTCTTGGCCGGATGCCCTTCCTGACGCTAACTAATGGCTTTTTCTTTTGTGAATTTCCAAAGTCCCCCGCCCGGGGAATCGAACCCGGAATTTTTGGTTACGGTGCAGTTGCACTAACGGCTCCTCAAAACCTCTGACATTAGTATCAGCAAAAAGAGAGTACTTTTGCAGATAATAGATATTTTAGGGCCTGTGAAGATTCCGTAATGGGACATCTAGATTCTATACTTTCGGATGAGTAGTCGATCTTGTGTCCGGAGACTCTCCGCACCCTCTGACCATTAAAGGTCTGCCTAGTACTTAAAACCATTTGTTTAATTGAAACTGTTATAAGAGAATTGAAAATAAAGTAGATGTCTGAAACCAATACATAGACGCAGATCACCACCACAATGACTGAGTCCCGAAGGCTGTTGCATTAAACGAAGGAAAAGCAGACACTGTATATTTTATATTTCTCCCATAAGAAAGTAGTGGTGATGAGATATACTTCAACCTGTACTTTTATCGATACACTAGCTCTAAAGGGGGTACTAAATAAGGCTTGGGATGCACTTTTTTTCATGACAGAGAGAATCCCTTCGGAGGACAATCTGGTATTTGAAGGTGTCGGGCAATTTTAAAAAAATCATTTTTACTGTTGAGCCAACCCTCGTTTATAAAAAAGTATGATGAAGTGAAGAGAATACCCTTTTTAGTGCAATAATTTCATGGAATATTAATGGGGTTCGGTTTACCTTCAAAAAAGATTTCGACAAATTACAATGAGTTTCTGTAAGATGCTGGTAGGGCAGACAGTTAACCCTTTTTGATGTCGATTTTGACAACTTGGAAGTAAAAGAGGAGAGAAAATTTTCAACTACTTAAAAATCAAAGAACAGCATAAGGACATAAGTTGTGTTCCTTAATCGTCGTGTTACATATTCTAGATAAAGGGAGGTGTTTTAAGTAGTTCAAGTTACATACTTACTTACTTAAGCCTATAGCTCACGGATGAGCATAGGCCATCGACGAAGGTTCGCCACCGCACTCTGTTTTGGGCTTCTCTTGCTACTTCAGTCCAGTTTGTTCCCTGCCGTCTCAATTCTACCTCGGTATCTCGCCTCCAGCTGTTATGCGGTCGCCCTCTCTTCCTTTTTCCCTGTGGGTTCCAGGTTAAGACCTGTCGTGTGATGCTGGATGATGGTTTTCTCAGTGTGCCCTATCCAGCCCCACTTTCTTTTAAGGATTTGCCTGACTACTGTTTCTTGTCCTGCTCTTTCCCATAAGTCTTCATTCCTGATTTTATCCGTCCAGCGTATTTTGTATATTCTTCTCAGACATGTGTTGAGAAATGTCTGTATCTTATGCAGAATTACCTTTGTTGTGCGCCATGTCTCGCAACCATATAGTAGAACCGACTTTTTGTTCGAATTGAAAATGCGGATCTTGGTTTTCATGCTAATTTCTTTTGAAGACCATATGTTTTTCAGCATGATGAAGGCCTTCCTTGCCTTGCCGACTCTGCCACTGGCATCCTGGTCTGTGCCTCCACGTTGGTCCACTATGCTTCCTAAGTATACAAAGGACTCCACCTACCGTATGGGCTCTCCTGCTATTGTGACTGGGGTGTTGTTGTCGGTGTTGATCTTTATTAATTCAGTTTTCTTTTTGTTGACGTTGAGTCCTATCTTAGCTGATGTGGTCTCAAGGCAGGTGGTCTTGTCCTGCATTTGTTTTCGGCTGTGTGACAGGAGCGCCAGATCGTCAGCAAAGTCAAGGTCTTCTAACTGGGTCCAGGGTGTCCTTTGTGTCCCATTTTTCTTTCCTGTTGTAGTTTTCTTCATTATCCAGTCGATGACTAGCAGGAAGAGGAATAGTGACAGTATGCAACCTTGCCTAACTCCAGTCTTCACCTCGAAGCTGGCTGATAGCTGTCCTGCATGTACGATCCTGTAACTCGTGTCTTCGGAGATGCATCGGATCAGTGAGATGATTTTCTCTGGAACTCCGTAGTGTCTTAGCAACTTTCAGAGTGTCTCTCTGTCCACATGAACGCCTTCTCGTAATATACGAAGTTTATGTACAGAGGTGAATTCCATTCTAGTGACTGTTCTACTATGATACGCAGACTAGCGATCTGGTTCACACAATATCTATTCTCACAATAGCCTGCTTGTTGGTCTCGGAGCTTAGCATCTAGCGCCTTTTTCATTCTCACTAATAAGACTCTGTTGAGAACCTTCCCTGGCAGTGAGAGGAGCACGATACCCCGATAATTGTTACAGTCCCTGAAGTTACCCTTCTTTGCAGGTTGATGACATTTCCGTTCTTCCACTCGGCTGGTACTTCCACCTTATCCCAGATCTTGGTGAAGAGGCTGTGTAATATTTGCATAGCAGTCTCAATGTTAGCTTTTATAGCCTCTGCTGGAATTGCATCTGGCCCCGCCGCTCTACCATTCCTCAATTTATTGATGGCCTGTCTGATCTCCCCTTTGGAGGGCTTTTCACAGTTGATGGCAAGTTCTTTCTCTGTTGGTGGGATGTCTGGTGGTTCCTCTGGGGGAGGACGGTTCAGCAGCTCCCTGAAGTGCTCTACCCATCGTTGCAGTTGTTCCTCTGTGGTTGTCAGTGGGTTTCCGTTTTTATCATTAACAGGCTTGTCTGTCTGTCTGTACTTGCCGGCTGGCCTCTTAGAGACTGAGTACAACTCTTTAATGTTTCCCTGTCCTACTGCTTCTTCTGCTTGTCTAGCTAGATCCTCAACATGGTCTCGTTTATCCTCCTTTAAGCTTCTCTTCACCTCCTTGTTTGTCTCTGTGTATTCCTCCTGTGCTTTTGCCTTTGTTGCTCTCATTCGACTTATATTCACTGCAGTCTTTTTTTCTTTCCTCACGTCTAGTTTTTGGATTGTTTCTGTGGAGATCCACTCTTTGTGCTGTGTTTTCTTTTTTCCGAGAACCGTCTCACATGTATCTATCCATAGTTTCTTACTGTACTCCCATTGTGTCTGTATGCTTGTATATTTGTCCTCTATCAGATCTTGTAATGCCTGAAACCTGTTGGTTAGGCTGACTTTGAAGGCTTCACGAGTGTCCTGACTTCTGAGCAATCCCACATTATATTTTATTTGTGTGTTACTTTTCATTTTGTGTTTCTTCAGACGCAGTCTCAATGTTGTTACCAAGAGATGGTGGTCTGAGGACACGTCGGCGCCTCTCAACACCCGTACATCTTGCATTGTTCTTCTAAATTTCTGGCTTATGCAGACATGGTCTATCTGATTTTCAGTCACATGATCCGGTGAGACCCAAGTGGTTTTGTGGATGTGTTTGTGTGGAAATATACTTCCTCCTATTACCAGCTGATTCAACGCACAGTGGTCTGCAAACCTCTCTCTATTTTCATTCATTTGTCCTAATCCCTGTGTCCCCATAGTACTCGCATATCCGGTGTTGTCAGATCCTATCTTGGCATTGAGATCCCCCATCAGGACTGTTATGTCCTTGCCTCTTTTCTTGTCTATCACTGCCTGTAACCGATGGTAAAACTCATCTTTCTTCTGCTCTTCCGCATCATTTGTTGGAGCATAACATTGTATTATGTTCAGTCTGATTTTTTTTTCTTGGTGGTAAACTGGGCTGTAATGATAC
>RDPX01000094.1:2103164-2142728 GCA_003991215.1 Morbakka virulenta | reverse complement strand
TTTGTGTGGAAATATACTTCCTCCTATTACCAGCTGATTCAACGCACAGTGGTCTGCAAACCTCTCTCCATTTTCATTCATTTGTCCTAATCCCTGTGTCCCCATAGTACTCGCATATCCGGTGTTGTCAGATCCTATCTTGGCATTGAGATCCCCCATCAGGACTGTTATGTCCTTGCCTCTTTTCTTGTCTATCACTGCCTGTAACCGATGGTAAAACTCATCTTTCTTCTGCTCTTCCGCATCATTTGTTGGAGCATAACATTGTATTATGTTCAGTCTGATTTTTTTTTCTTGGTGGTAAACTGGGCTGTAATGATACTGGAGTTTATAGGTTCCCATCTGATGAGAGCACGCTGTGCTTCCTGTGCCAGGATCAGGGCCACACCTTCAGTGTGTGGGGCTCCTTCCACTGTATTCCCCGAGTACAGTATCTGCTCTCCAGATAGAAGTCTCAGCTGTCCTGCCTGTAGCCACCTTGTTTCACTCAAACCCAATACTCCGATGTTATACTTTTTCATTTCTCTTGCTACCTGAAAAGATCTTCCTGTTTCGTACATAGTCCTGATGTTCCAAGTTGCTATTTTAACTTTGCCTTTGGTGTTAGAAGGGAATAGGCCTCGCAGCTTCCTCTTGGCTTTCACTGCGATGTGTCATGTGCCTCTGAGATCGAGTCCCTTCTTCCCTTTGGCGAATGTGTTGGTTTGTTTTCGTCGATGCTTCTGTAGCTTTGGTGATTTTACGGGGTGGGGGTGCTGACCCCACGCCCAACCTTCCTCCTTTATCCGGGCTTAGGACCGGTTGTGTTATCCGAAAATATCACAGGCGGAGTTAGTTCAAGTTACAAGTATTAGTAAATTACTAAACTTTGCTATAAAATACAAGAGTTGTAACTACAGACTGCAAAAATATTGAAGGAGATTTACTGAGAGACCTATATATGGCATGTACATAAAGGATAGTTTCCAGTCAGTTTGTACTGTACACATAAACGTAGAGTAATACAGACTTTACTTAAAAATCTTATTCAAGGGGTCTGGAGAGCATTGCTGATAGATAAACAATGTCACAAAATACTATCTATAATTTGTCTGTCTAGGTGCCATATCTTTCTAGAACTAAAGCGATCATGATCTTCCACTTCTTTCGGTCTGCTGCATTTCTAAGCAGAGTTATGGTGGTCTTTCCTGTTACCTCGCAAGTATGTCATTCTCTGTCTCCCCCTGCACCTCTTGCCTTCTATTGGGAACTACTAAAACACTACTTAACAGAGCTATTCTGCACTTTGCCTACTCTTGATGGAAAGAGTGAAATGCCTATATTGCATAATACTTCTTGACATTTGCGCACGAGCACATAGTATTGCTCTTGTGTACACGAGGCCTCGTTGAGAATTGAAGCAGATTGCATGATCGATGGGCAGATGTTGGCTTTTAGTGTTAACTGTGAGAAAAGAAAAATGTTTAAGTTTTCTGTTTATTTATAGCTTGAATATATGTTGTTTAAGAAGAATATACGTATCTGCCTTTGGAAGTAGAATTTCAAAAGTGCTGTGAACAAGTTTTGTGAAAACGCTCTCTGTGAGAGGCTGACAGCTGAGTGACATTGTTGGTTTTGCTATCCGGAATACTGTATTAACCCATATTCTCCCAAGCATGTCCCCCTAACTTCTTTTATTACCAAAATTAGTGTAAATATCCGCCTTAGGCTAGAATAAATGTGTAAAAAGTTTGATTGCAATCCTTTGATGGGAAAGGTGTCTTTTAGCTATGTCTACTTTTGTAGACATTGGTAGGATCTGTTAGAAAAAGCAAGTGTGAAAACGAAATTGAAAACAACTCATTATGTTTTACATTGATGATCTTTGCATCTTTTCAAGCTATTTAAAATGCTGCAATCATAAAATGAGACAGTCTAGAAGTCAATTCAGCTATTTTTGCATAATTAATTTTTCATGATAGAGCTGAAAGCAAAGCTTGACATGCATGCTCTTCTTGCACTTATAGCACCTATTTCGGCAACTTCGCCGGCAGACAACACACTTTCTTACAGGACCAGACTCTGGATAGTGGCCAGTGTTGTCAGATCGCACTTCAATTGGAACGTCGTGAGAAGGACCAGATCTAGAATCAGCTGATGGTCGTGGGGTGGCCCTCTTTACTATGATAGACACAACGTTGCGTCGAAATGATTTCTGGTCAATCGCAACATTGGATACTAAGCGATATAGATCCATCTCCCTGTGAGCGGTAGTCATGTGAGCCAAGTGGTAAAAGTTTAATACGTTGAACGTCTTTGGCTGGGCAGCCAGCCATTCTATTAGCTCGTAATGTGCCAGTCGCACGAAAACCTTCGTTCTTTAGATGCTTGATGAGATCGTACTAAGTGAAAAAGTTGTCAAAAAATAAATGGTGTTCAGAAGAGTCACTGCAGACTGCTGCAGTAGTTTTGACGACTTGCGTACCTAGTGATTACGTTTTAGAAGAATTTCCAGAGGCACCTTCATAGACGGATACATAGCATGGCATGCACGTACTGCTGGCCATCATCCAACATTTGTATCCGAATCGAATTGGCTTGCCACGAATGAACTGCTTACATGAGTGACGTCCAAAGTAAGGAATCATTGATTCGTCAGTGCTTAGGTCTTCGTGAACGATACCGAAGGACTGAAATTTACTGTTTAGTAAATCATAACTTTTGCCATTTTTCCTGGGCCAAGTGATTGATTGTCGGCAGTATGCAAAACCGATTTTATTTCCTGGAATCTATTTCTGCTCATAGTTTCAGGAAATACATCGCAAACAAGGTCAGCTCCCTTGCTCCAGTAGTCAGCTTCACCCAAGCGGATATTATATCCTGACAAGAAAATCAATCCTACAAAATTCGTCATCTCTTCTTTCGTAATATTGAAAACTTTGTTTCGATCTTGAAATGCTAAAACGTTTGTTTCTCGAAACAGAAGGTCGATTACATCATCAAAAACAAGTTCCCATTCAGACACACATCCCATTTAGACAAATTAGCAAGATGGGGCTTTTCGTTCAGAAGCTTTGCCTGTGCATTCTTTTCTTGGTCGGAAGGAGACACAATGCTGTCAATGTGGGATTTCGTCCATTTAGGAGTAGTTTTCTTGACAACTTTCTTTCGTTTTCTTTTTCCACAAGACTGAATTGAAGACACATTTTCATCTGAATTATCCAAGTTATCATCATCTTCACTAGCACCATACTCGACTAACTCAAGCTGTACCAATTCTCAATACACCAGCGTCCACATCTATTCATACTGGAAAGCCCCTTGAAATTGATATTAATCATAACAATAGTCCTATTAGTCATAACACCATTTACATAACTAAGTGTTAAGTAGTCTAAACTAGAATCGACAGGAAATATCAATATGAGTCTCAATTTTGCAAATCTGAAATATGCTAACACTTCCTACCAATGTCTACAATTGTAGACTTCAAAATTTATTGACATGAACTTTTTGTGTAACGTTCAATAACAAAATAAAAGTATGTTTATTAGATAGAATCACCCTTGTAAAGTGTAAATACAAACTTTAAAACCGTCTTTACTGCCGGCTACCTCGCCGACACAGCAAAGTGCAGAACGTGGTTGGCAGTTCAGATCTTATTGAAAATTGGCACACTTCTTATATCTTATACTGACACATTGTACCAAACTAAATATCAGTTTATAGCTCATCTTGCCTATCATCTATCCTAAAATAACGAGGGACATAATTTAATGCCAAATATGCTCCAAGTGTCTATAAAACAAGCATTGGATTACAAGTCTACTTTTGTAGACATTGGGAGAATTTGGGTTAAAATCAATACATACTTGCCAATAATCTTAAAGGTAAAACGTTGCTGAGGTTGCATTCTCCATCTAATCTCATATTTGTCTATATGTTCAAAACTGATCTGGAAGTAGCTTTCATCATGCCCTGTTATAATGAATTGTTGTCTTTTCGATGAAGCAAATTGAAAACCATGTTTTATTTTATCATTTAATAGTATCCATGCGTATTGACAAATGCCAACCTCCTTCACTATTTCAAAAAGGAATGCAGTGCACTAAAATGTATGAAATTGGTTTCAAAGTTTACTGCATCAGAAGCAAAGCCTGGAAGTATTGAGATGATCTTTTTCGATTAGATTACACATCAAGTTCAAAACCGGTTGCTTTCAATTAAAGATTGAGTGTAGCGTGGACGTAAATTGGGAGAATACATCTTTAAGCAAAAAAAGTATTCTTCTTCAGTCAGCTCTCTTTCAACTTAAAAAAAATAGTTTGGTACTTTCGAACTTTTGCCTAATGTTAGAAAAAGAGAGGCAGTGGAGATATGGCATTTTACAAATTTAAATGTACTAGAACGTTAATAAGCTAAGAGGCTTTTATATCCAATTGCTAAGGTAAAAGAAACACAAAACTTTTGGTACATTGATTGTTAATATTACCTCCTGAAAATATCCTATTTCTAGTCATATAAGTTCAAGAAGCACTGTGTCAATTCTCAGAAAGGTCAGGTACTGACTGAAGCAAGTACTGCATTCCTAAAACAGTAATCCAACAATAAATATAAAAACGTGTCAATTGTTAGGACAGCTGGCATATCCCATTTGCATAACCTTTAATAATAAGCTTTAATATGGCAGTTATTTGAGTATGCCAACGTAATGTTACCGCTTTTTATTTTAATAGGAAGAAATATGATGAGTGTTAAAATATTTTGGAATACAAGCACAAGTGCTCTTTTCACTAAAATGGCTCGAAAGTAAACGTTTCTTTACTAAATTTCTTGAATACCTTTGACAAACTGAGATGGAAATGAATGTCACTTCCTAAAGGAAGTCTGTATTTCTCTTGCCTATCAATTTCTGCCAATGCATATTTTCCCGTGTTTGTTCCTTGCTAAACAGCGATGTCTTAGTAAAATAATTAAGCTGGAGAATTATTTCCAATACAGGTTCTATAAGAATGCAATACATAATACTGTACTTACTTTTGATCAGTCACTAATGAAATTAACTCACGTTAGGCTGTGAGGGCCATCATCGAGCGCACATCTATTTAGCGCTTCTCCATTTCAAACGGACCAATAAAATTAGATAAAATCATGGCAAGATAGGGATAACTAAATGTATACACGAAAATTCTATTAGTCCTTTCAACCTGGCAGAAGCCTACTCATCAGCTAATCTGCTGGTGGAGAGGCGTTGCATGACAGTTTTGTGATATTGCACCTATTGGAAAAATTAAAAATGCTCCCATACATTTCTATCCTCTAACAAAACTTGATAATTTTTATGACGGACGTCGACTGTGAAGGATAAGTAAAGAAAAAATTTTACAGAGCAGATTCACACTAGGGTCTACGGTGATGGTACCAAGAATAAACACTCCAGACTAAACTGGTTTACTGATATGAATTCCGACATACATTCAGAATGCTAGACGTTGTTCCCCATAGTCTTTTATATCTCTCTGGATCCTAAACACCAGACGCTTTTATTTATTCCTTTAAAACTTTTCTAACGCAATCCAGCACCTCTTCTTAAAGAACAGGCTTTGTAACGTAACAGTAGAGTATGACTCGTAAGAAAGCATGCCGGAAATGAAACTTCTCATCATAAAGTTCACAAATTGTACAAAGTTTATGTAGCAGGGATTGAATTAGGCTAATTGCATGTTAAACAAGAGATTTATTTTTTTGGTTTCCATGTCCCTATTGTCATGGAGTTGCCCAGGGGCTATGAAAACAGTGTTTCAAGTCCATACCCAGGGTAGTCCAAAAGTGTGATTAAAACAGTTCCTTTATTTTTTGACGTCATCTGTAACATTTCTGGTAACAGCATGAACGTTACCGGCAATAGTTTTTAGGGATAACTGACTTTTGATTGTATCATCAATATAGTCAACATACTCCGAGATGTTATTTTTACTGGGAAACCAATTATGCGTTCCATTCAAAGTTAATTTCTACCATCACCTTGACAAACTCTTTCTGATAAAATCTACGTCTTCATGACGACTTTGTGGTGTAAAAGACACTTGCATACCTCTTTAATTCTCAATATCTGGGAAAGCAACTTTGAAAATAATAATTCCTTTATGTCTTCTTGGAAAGGAATAACCTAAATAGCAGTTTTCTCGCGCATAACATTCAGAAAAAAGAAGTGAACCTTACACCACCAAAGGTCTGCGCTCTACTTTTATCGCCAACAATAACTTACTTGAAACAAGACTATAGGTTGTTTCCAGACTACTTTTTCTATGTTTGATGAGTAGATCACATATCCAGTTCGCATATTCATAAAATAGACCATCTACGAACATTTGAAATTTTAACAAATTAAGTAAATTAAATATGAAATTGAGAACGAGGTCCAACTTTAATGTTGATGACAGTCAAATGTGTTCAAAATGGCAGTTAACCGACTGATTTTCTTTTTAAAAGTAAGCCATGCACAGGCATATATGACACTATACACAATTTCCACATCTATTTTATGCCAATATTGGTACTTCATATTCCGTAGAGAGTATGAAGTCTGCATACACAGCTGTATACATAAAAATGTCTTTCTCAAATAAACTGAAGCGAAATTAATCTCTTTTCATTTTATCAGCTTCAACAAATGATTTGTAGAAACAGACTATTTTTCATCAGATTTAAAAGTTTGATATTAATGCCAAATAGTTTATTCAAATATCACTCGTGGTTTTGCCTTCTGGGGCAGTAGAGATACCGCTTTTTCACTTAGAAAAGTAGGAATTACTGCTTCCAATAACATAAAAAATGGGACTCATTTTACTTCACCAGGAACACAATTTAATAAAATAACGTTTGTACCCTACTCAAAAACATTGAACTGGGCTATTTGGCAACCTACTGTGGTCGCTTGACAAAATAATCAAATTGTAATTTGATATCTGATAAAATACCACAGGATTTTTGATGCCAGTTTTATAACCACTAACTCTGGCCACAAAAAGTCACAAAGTAAAATCCCCGCTTCTTTAAAGTTCTTGACAATTGAGTTGCACACATTTTCTTTAAGGTTTCTACGATTTCTTGAAGCTGATAGTATTTTCCCTGATTAAACTCTTAACAAGTAAGATCCTACTTTTTAAAAGCCTTTACTGCCTTCGTTTCTTTTTCTTTTATGAGCCACATTGTATAGCTTAGGAACTAATCTTCTTGACTATCGAACAAGCTTGATACCCTTCACTTTCTTTACAACCATTTATGAATAGTTATCAAACACGTGACTAGAATGTTTATTCAGACAGTAATTTACCCTTTTCTACGTTTCTGCTCATCAGACAAATCTCTCGAATCAATGCAGTTACCCGAAAGTCTGAAGCCATAGTTTCGATAAGTTTTTTATCTTGTTTCAAATCTAGCAGAACTATTTTTTGAACTATATTTCTATCTTTCCCACCTACTTCTGGGGTGATCTAAGAGTAAACATCAAAGGAATATCAAAGTGGCATAAGAATTTCATCAAGATGTTGGTATATATGTGTTTCACTGAAACATAAATAATTAAAGCCACATAAACTTCAAGGCAATATTGTGCAATAGTGACTTGTAACAATTTACGGGGAACCCTCGCCCAAACGTCAGAAAATTGTCTTTAAAACAAGTACTTCACACAAACATTTCGATAGAGTTTCCATGTACACTGAGACTTCAACTATGTTTGAAAGTGTATATCAGTATTACACACGAGATTCAAACCCGTCAGTTTCATAAAATGCAGCATTCCATGTTCCACAAATTAAGGCGGCACAAGTAGCCATATGTCTATAAATTGGTACGAAATTATAGTGTCAAATAATAAAGATTACCAGACCAAATATTTCAAAAAAGACAGAGCGTAGTTCTTTCGATATACTTCAGTCGTTGGAATATTAAGTCAACGACTAGATTTCTAAATTGAATTGCAAGTAAGTTATTGCTAACTAGTAGTTTACATAGATAAAACCTCTTAACATGTTGACTTCCAGAGTTTCATACCTGGCAAAAGTTCTAATACGCGTCTGCCGTTACAAGAGATGTATTTTTAGATCTTAACAAACATTTCTGCATAAGTAATGAAATACATATGTTCTTATTCGTACTATGGTCGTGCCAAGTCACAAAACTACATACTCAATTAAAACCAGATATTATATTTTCAGCCAGAGAGCACACATGGTCTTGCTCATGAAAGCCAAAAACAAACAATGATATAAACACGCTTATAGCTGCTGCAAGTCGCCGAGTGTTTCATTTAAAAAAAACCAATTCGGGTTCCTTCTGTAAAAACGTCTGATCTGTAATCTTTATAATTCAACAATATGAATCCATATCAATTTTCTCACACATGAGTACCTCCTTAGACATGTTTTCTGCGGTCTTTATGAAAATAATATTAATACTTCTTTGCGTTAAAGAGCGTGTGCTAGAAAGCTTAAACTACATTATCTGCAAAAAATCTATTGTGCATTTTTCTGATTTGGTTCAACCATTACCGATTAAAATACCATCCAAGATTCATACATATACAGATATATTTGAAAAGGTATGAAAAAAATTGTCTTTACTAACTACATAACTGTATTCGAACTTCCAGCCTGTATGGAACTCTAAATATTAACCTCTAGGTAAGTCACTAACTTTGCCACAGACAGTACCATGCCAGTCTGAAAAACGATGATTAAAAGGCGAACCATTTCCACTATACTTGTAAAATAACAACCAATTACAGGAATGCCTCAAATTGAAAGTACATCACAACTCGGAACTAGCAAAGTATTGAATCACTATACCTAACTGACGAATAAGGGACAAAGCATCAAAGATGAACCTCATACCATGCCGTACTTACTCATTAATTCCTAACAAATCATAAAGATTGGGAATTATATCATAAGGACTCTCTCCGACCTCAGACGTTGAAGCCAGACCTTTAGAATTATGGATAAGTAATGTAAAAGAGACTGGGTATTAATGAGAGTAGGTGGCAAACTCAAAGAAAACTTCAACACAGGCAAACAATATTGTTATCAGTAAATGCAAATATTTCCCTTGTCCAACAGCATGCTGTACGTCATTGATCACGGAAGGTTTAAACTCATAAGAATAAACTTCCTTGGATTGGAAAATATGGGGAGCCTTACAGGCAAAAGAAGACATTCACAGCAAAGTAGAGGTCATACCCCACAATAAGGGAAAATATGAATATAGTTGTATGTGTATAGGTAGATAGAAGGGTCAGATAGATAGATAGATAGATACATAGATAGATAGATAGATAGATAGATAGATAGATGGATTGATTGATAGATAGATAGATTGATTGACTATAAAATAACAATGATCTCCAATTTTTGACGGCGACAACAAGAAAAGGGGCCCTCAACGTTTCCTGTCTGTGAGTTTGGAGGAGTTCTAAAAAATTTACTTATTCCTTTGTCAACCGCAGGATAGTAGAAGTATCTACATGTTCCATCTTTGGTGGATCAGCTGGTGAAAAAATACTTGTTGGAAGTATTAGTTCCACGTGTCCATTCTTGTTTTGTGTAAATTGTGAGGTCTTTTCAATTAAGTTAGCTACTTCGTTTATGCTTGGATGAGTTATTCTGATAAGATAACTACCTCTGAAAAACAAAAGATAACTCCTTTACTTTCATGGTGGCAGTCATTTATCGAGATGATTTTTAAAGGAGGCAATAAGAACCGGGTTAGTTACATTGGTAGGATGTAATAATTTGGATTTCAAATAAAGGGCTGCATCACAGTCGAAATTCTCTTGCGAGATACTGTGCGCCTTCCGATATGAATCAATGGTTAGAGCAAATCAGACACTGCTATAAAAGTCTTTTAACTCTCCCGATTCATACCCAGATAATACATTCGTACCCTTATGTTAATAGTTTTGTTCACCATTCAATTTAGGTAAACAAAACTCACGGCTATTTTCAGCATCCTTGCTAGTGAATTTTAAAGCCAATTTTTTTCATTCTTTGGAATGGAGATAACAAAAAATACATTTACTCCATTCTCGTTACAAACAAGTTAAACAATGCTAATTTTAACAAAATACAATGACACAAAAGATACACACACCAAAATTTTTACCACAACTCCTTAGTTGCCCCAGTATTTATTATTCCCTCTTAAAGAGTTTCTAAGCACATACTATGAGTTTCCCTAGACACACCATGGGTAATATATCTATCGGAACTATTACATTGTTGATTATTATTTACATGTGATACTCGTTCCTTCGTAAAAGAATGATCAGGTGTAGAGCTTTCGAAGTACAGAATCAGCATATCTTTTTCTTCTTTCAAGTTTATAGTTATAGATTCGATGTCGTTCTTCTTCAGAATCAGAGCATTCACCAATCCACCGAAGGGACCTATTAAATGTCTCATTTTCATGGCAAAGATCTTCTTCGGATTCTTCATCATTTTTATTTTCATTTTCGTTTGGAAGTTGCGAATGAATAACTGGTTCCTTCTTCGATCGCCCTGTAGAAGACTTTTTCTTCTTCTTTTTCTTTTTCACATTAACTTTCGTTTCTGAATGTCGCATGTTTTTCATCGACTTCGCCGTCACCAAAGTTACGTCTAATAAATACAAAAAAGCTATCAAATGGTAAGTGATTTATTGTTAACTAATACAAAAAAGGTCACTCCAAAACAGCATTATTTAAACTTGGTCCTTATCCCTTATAAAAACTGTTGAGCTAACAAAACCTTAAGCAATTAAAAGAATGCAGCTATAAATGCCTAAGACACTGTGGTTTTAAACGTAACCTTATTTAGCTAGCTGGCAACAGCTATGCAAAATATTCCGAATAAGGTTAAACTGTAATAGTGTGTTATCCCCCCACTGAAGATGCGGATGAGAATGACAAGAACAATATCTACAGACAACTTCAAGGTGCAACAGGTAAATTCAAGTTGCATGACATGCTGCCAGTCATAACATGAATGAAAAGGCTGGCGATGTGAACATAGGAAGAGAGCGCTAAATGACGAGACAGACTTGTGAAGCTATCAACAACAACGGAGGAAGCATTTCTGAATTTTGTGAAGAAAATGTCCTGGTCATAGGAAAAACATTGTTCCAAAAGCGAGATATTCATAAGAAAACGTGGACTTTACCAGATGGAACAACAAACAACCAGACCGACCATATCCTGGTTAACAGAAAATGGGGAAGCTCATTACAGGGCGTGGGATTCTGCAGAGGAGTTGATGTTGCCAGTAATCACAACCTTCTTATGGTAAGAGTTAGACTTCAGCTGCCCAAGACAAGAATGGGTCAGGAGAAGAGAAAACGGCTTGACTCTGTAAGAATAAAGGAAGAAACCAACAGACAAGCCTTTATCCAGGAGATTAGAAACCACTTCAAAATACCAGGGGTACAACTGGAGATGGGCATTGACGGGATCAATCAAGCACTTACAGAAACAGGAGAGAAAGTTTTGGGAAGAAGAAGCAGTATGTGGAGAGACTGGCAAATGTGGCTGAAGTGGCAGGGGCAAGAGGGGAACTGAAAACTTTGTACCGAATTACTATGGAACTAAAGGAAACTTTGACACTATAAAGGATAAGTGCGGCATCCATATTTCTAGTGAAGAGGAGCAGATTAGACGATGGAAAGACCATTTTGAAAGTGTTTTAAACGGACCAGAGCCTGTAGAGGCTGCATATATATATCAGAACCGGAAGAGGAATTTGAACATCAGTGTCTTGTCGCCAACTGTGGAATAGGTCAAGATAACGATCAAGGTAAGAAAAAAATGGAAAGGCGGCCGGGATGGGTAGGGTAACAGCCGAGATGTAAAGAGTGGAGGACAAAGTGACCCCACTACTGCTAACTGAGATTTTCAGACAGAAATGGGAGAAAGAATCACACGTGAGGTCTGGAAAGTTGGGTTGATCATTAAGCTATCCAAGAAGAATAACCTTTCAGACTGCAACAACTGGTGAGGAATCACGCTTCTATCATTCACCTATCAAGTCTTTAGCAAGATTTTATACAGGAGACTTTCTAACGCTTTGGATCGTTACATTCGTCAAGAGCAGGCAGGTTTCTATTTTATATTTTTTATATTTTTTTATTTATATTTTCAGGTCTTGCTCAGACCACATCTTTACGCTAAAGCAGATCCTGGAGCAGAGCAAAAAGAGGAATACACAACTAGATGCTAAATTTATCGATCTAGAAAAACTATTTGACAGTATCCACAGAGAATCCTTATGGATGATACTCGTCCATTATGGTGTTTCTCAAAAGACGGCGAAGAAAGTAAAGACGCTCTATATGGACTTCTCGTAGCAAGTGATTTGAACCAACGAGCTAACTAACGTCTTTTAGAGTCAACTCAGGAGCAAGACAAGGTTTATACCTCTCACCTTTTCTCTTTGTCAATTGGCATGGATTGAATTATGAAAATGACTGTGCACACAAAGAAGGGGTCTTCATTGGAGCTTACTAGTTGCCTTTAGGACGTGGATTTTGTTGACAATATTGCATTACTTGCACAGCGACACCAAGAAATCCAGGGAAAGCCTGACACCATGGCAGACAGAGCATCACGATTGGCCTCAAGATAAGCCTTGATCAGACTAAGCACCTACAGATGAACAACAGATCAGATGCATCTACTACACAGAATGAAGGAGGTTGAAGAGGTGGAACACCTAAGATGTCAAGGCTCCAAGATGATCAACAATAGAGACATTGATGAGGTCAGGGAGCACATTTCAAAACCCAGAAAAACATTTTCAGCACCATGGAACACCTGGAGAACCAAGAACAACATTATCCAGTGTGAGGACTAAGGTCAGACTTTCCAAGAGGAATGTGCTAAGCACACTTCTTTATGATGCAGAGTTGTAGAAAATGATAAGGACTATCAGCCACAGACTGAAAGTCTTTCAGAAAAAATGCCTCAGATGGATCCTCAACATCTTCTGACCCAAGGCCATCTCTAATAGTGAATTCTTCAAGAGGTCTGGTACCAAACATATTACCCAGGAACTTAAGAGGTGGTAATGGAGATGAACTGCTCACTATAACACCAATGTCTCTGCTAAGAGTCAACCTTCAGCACACTCCAGACAGTAGAGGAAACAGAGACTGATTCAAGGAGAAATGAAGAAGAGCATTCAAAAAGGAGAAGAAAGAACAGTGATGGATGTGGGGTTACCTGGGAAGATGTGCTGTGGACAGACCATGGTGGCAAGCTCTGGTGATGGTCTTATACACCATAGGGTGCAGTGAGGATTAAAAAAATGAGTTAGTGATCAAACGCATTTAGCAAAGCAAGGTACCTGTACCCCAGTACCTGTCTGGGTGGTATAAGTCCTGTCCATTTCATTTTCAGTAATCTTCACAAGTCTTTTTTAGTTTCCTTTAATTGGCAAAAATATTACAAAAATGTCTTCTCGATCTACTTTCCTACACAACCTAGGCTAATCTGCTAATCTCATGATTGGTAACATTTTAATCAACATTTTAAATGTAGGTTAGCTGGTGTTGATTTTATCCTATTCTTCTATTATCCAATCATTTTATTACCATGTGGATGGCAGAGTGGCTTGTGGATGGTTAAAAAACACTAATTTTCATCGAGATGAGGAAAACCCATTATTTCTATTTAACAATTTCCTCCAATGAAAATCATATAATATACAGAGTTTTATAAAATTTTGTTTTTCTTGCCAAAGATAAATGCATGCTTAAACTTCCTGGAATGAAATAAAATCATGTTTAACTAAAACATAGACATTTATTCATATGATGAACTTTGGGAGCAGGCTAAGAATAAAAGAAAAATCTCTTCATTCAAGTAGTAACTGAATGGTGTATAATCAGTTTATCACACAGGGATTCCTGGTTCAAGACTTGCCACAATCCTTGAAGCAATGTACCCAAACAGTATTTCAATAAAAAGTTGAAGATATGTTTGGCCATATTTTAAGAGATAGCTTTGGGATGCTGGTTTTAAAAGTTGACAACTTGTTTTTCAAAGGGAAATGAAAGCACCATTTCTAAGTGATGCCACATACTAGCAGTGTTGTTCCAAATGTGCTGATCATTTTAACATACACTGTAAGGCAAAGGTAAGAACAAATACAAAAATGTTATTGCTAAAACAATTAACATCCTCCCAAAAAGCCCAAACCATCCAAGAACAAACAAACCAAGCCCAAAAACCTACCATTAGTTTCTTGAAATATGTTTTCCAAAGAAAATCCATGTGGAAAAAAATACTTTTGTCCCCAAAGAGAGGCAGTAAATTAATTTTGGGAGGTTAAGTATTTAGGGGTGGGAAGGGCATTCAGAAAATGGATATTGGAACTGGTATATAGTTAACAATGGAAAATGTGGTAACCACAGGGTGCAAATCATCATCATCATCATATTCGGTTTAACGTCCGTTTTACATGCTAGCATGTGTTGGACGATTTCTTGAAATTGACTTCCAAGTTATCCTATCCTTCACCAGGTCTCTGCTGACACCTTTTTCTTTCAGATCCATCCTTATCACTTCCTCCCATGTTTTCTTTGGTCTTCCTCTGCCAGTGGTTCCTGTCACCTTGANTCATCATCTTCACATTCTCATCATCATCATCATCATCATCATCATCATCATCTTCATCATATTTGGTTTAACGTCTGTTTTACATGCTAGCATGTGTTGGATGATTTCTTGAAATTGACTTCCTAGTTATCCTATCCTTCACCAGGTCGCTGCTGACACCTTTTTCTTTCAGATCCATCCTTATCACTTCCTCCCAAGTTTTCTTTGGTCTTCCTCTGCCAGTGGTTCCTGTCACCTTGATTGTTCTGCATCTACTTGCCCAAGCATTCTTGTTCATTCTCTCCACATGATATAATATCCAATAAGTTATAAGGTAAAATATGAGTTATGTCATAGTAAAATTATGAATACTAAAATGTACAGGAGATAAACTGTAAATGTGACTGTAAGGGGCATACAAAATAAAAATTATTATAAATCATTACTCTACAATGTAGGTATAAATAATGGAAACTGTCTTCATACTGCTAAAAAGGTGCAAGGCTGATGCCAGTTAGGTACTTTGGACATCACAATTATTGACAGCATGGTTATACCTCTAAAATTGGATGTCCAGAGCATGCCAAGAAATTTCTGTAAGAATAAGTTAGTGAGTAATACTATGTCCAGATCAATACTTGCTGCTTATTTGGAGATATGTTAAGGTCAATACAACACATCTTTGATGAAAGAATAAAACCATCACTAAACGTAAGTATTCATCAACAGTACAGTCATCATTTCCATAAGCAGAGATAACAATAGAAAAATGCAAAGATCTATTCTTTGTGGAAAACACAGCCATACTACTTTAAAACAGAAGTCAAAGTCAACAAACAATCAGTTAAAAGCTAGCATATAATGCTAGAGTCAGAGAGAACTGGTAGTGGTGGTGGATTTCAGATAACATTGAAGCAATGAGAATGTACAAGTAATTAACTCTTTCTCTCTGTGTATATGTGTTTGTCTTACACATACACATAGGGCCTACACACAAACACATATTACAGGGCACTGAAATGACAAAAATTACGAGAAGCAAAAGAGTAAAATGAGTTAATAGACTCACTTCAATTTCAAAGCAATTTCAGCCTAATATGAGATTAAAATGGTGTAAATCTCACCACAATGATAAGAATTCAAACTAAAATAGATTTAATTATTATGAAAAAGATTGAGTACTTTTCAAATTGAATTAAGAAGTAAAATGTATGTGGCAAATATAAGCACAAATTCTTATTACAATGCCTTTGAAATGTTAAAATCTGCCTTTTACTAGCCCTATATATTTTTTTGTTTTAATGTCATTTTACAGACAGTGCTCCTCACAGGGACTTTGATTTTGCAGTGAGGATTTTGTTGGCCAGATGCCCTTCCTGACACCAACCAATGGCTTTTTCTTTTAATTGTTGCTTAAGCATAATTGAGTGAAGGCTCCTTGTGAAACAAAAAAGCATATGAAAATTTTATGTTAGATTATTTTGTCACTTGTCCAAAACTTTGGTTGGGTAAAGCTTTACAGGCCTCCATGAATTACACCACTGCAGACTTTAACTGGTGCATTAAGAGGTATTGTGTATCTTTTCATGGCTACCAATCAATGTCAAAGACACATCTAAACAAAAGGGGTGGGTCACACTTGAGTTAATCCCACATTTTCTTGTCTTTCAATATTGGTTTTAAAAACTTTTTAAGGGTCTGACTGCAAACTGGAAGCTTCATGAACTAGTGATAAACATTGGTTACAATGTTATCAAGCAAGACCTTATAGTAATATGACTTGATTATAATTTACTTAAAAACCCATTGAAATGAATGAATGGGTACTAAGGTTTTAAAAATTATAGCATATGTCTATATTACTGTATAAGAAATATGTTTCTGCCAAACCTCTTGAAATGACTTTTGTCAGCTCTCTTCATTTAAGCACAGTGATCATGTTTGTATTACACTATATCCCAGAATTAATAATATATTTTAATTAAGGTTTAAACTACTAAAAACAAATCTGCCAGGTCCTACTGTGGTCTTTATGATAAGTCTTATACTAGTAATAAAGAGTTAAATAAAAGTTGACAACCAGTCAAGTGAAAATAGAACATAAGTTTTAGCACTGCTTGCTTTTAAATTTTGACTTTAAAAAATTTCAAAGTTCATATTCAAATAAAATGCCTCATACATAGGAACCAAAAATTTTTTTAAATAATATAGTTGGAGAGGATTTGAAATTGGGGAAAACAAAAAAAATTGTGTGTACCTAACTGGGTTTGAACCAGACTTTTAGGCTACAACAGCAACATGCTCTTCCAGGTGACCTAAAAGGACTCACTCTTAACCACATCAATTTTGCAGTATCATTTCCATGTATAAATGTCTATGTGGGCTTTATATAGACTTACTACCATAGCAAGAAAACCGATTCAGAAGTAAAGTCATTAAATCAACAGTGCAGTGTCTGTAATAGGCTAATAAGTACTTAAATGGTGGCTTTTTAAGTAAAAATTTATTAATTTTACTACTTACAGTTAAATGGTTAAAACTATTCAGACTTATAATTTACGACTTCGATTAATTTTTAGAGGTATACATGACAATATTTATATCTGCATTGATGTGAGTAAGGGGAAGTTGATCTAATTCTCTCTATGTGTTGTGGGTAACAATGACAATTGGGCTTTTAAACTTTTCCTGTTTCATTCCTCCTAAAATAATGGTTTTTATCTCAGTTTTGCTTTTATAGGTGCATAAATTATTAATAATTAATTAATAATAATAAACTGTGAATTATAATTTTCATATGAATATATTTCATATGAAATTTCATTTACGTACATTTGTACAAGATTTAGAGGAATTGTAGAAATTGTATGCACATAAAAAATATCTTTTTCGAATTGATGGTTTTCCTTATGCTCGATTTCATTTCGTCTTCATATGTGGAAGTGCAATTTTTCTTGGGATATTTCTCTGATTTACTCAACTATAAGTCTAAATTCGCAGGCATTTTAGAAATCCTTAATCTCAAATGTTTCCCATAATTAAGCTGTCTCACTTTATTCTGAAATAAATGAACATAAAAACCAACAATGTTAACTTCGTCAAAAATTAACACTTGCTTGCTCCTAAAAAATGCAAATACATAAAAATTGACAGTTGTGCACGGTGAGCAAAAAGCTCACTTTTTTCCTAGTAATTAAAAATCCCATTTCCTTAACAACTAAGACAATAGTCAACACCTGACTTCACATTTGGTCCGGCTTCTGTTTGTTATGATCCCTCTGAAAATGTGAACCGAATAGGATAGAGTACTTGTCTTGGTGTTTACTGGGGTTTTTTTGTGTACTCTTGTCCAGACTTGTTTGTAAATTGTAAATTGTGGGCGCCATTAAAAACCGTTACAAAAAATGTCATTACCCTGTTATGGCGTAAACTTTAAATGATCTTGTGTTACATTCCTGTGGAGCTGGTAACTCCCCTTTCACAGGAAAACAAGGAAATCTTGCTGGTCTGTAATTATCTTGCAGCCGAGGAATAGTGGCAAAACAATTGTTTCACATGGCGTGGGGGATAATTATACACAATAAGACATTGTTTCAGAGTTAACAAACACCACAAACTCACCACGAAAAACAGCACAAGAAATTAACAGACGCACAATAAAGAAGTTCCTAAATCTGTTCCTTATGTGTATTGCTCACCTTCTTCAGTAGATCCATGATCAACACTTAAAAGTGATAAACTTGTGCCACTCGATACTTCAGCGCTGCAGGAACTATCAACTGACTTGATCACTCGAGTAGTTGACTTGGTGGTACGTGCAGGCTTGTACTTATGTTTGACTTTTCCGCTTTCTTTGGACTGCATGACTATTCGATACAGAATGTTTTCAGTGAGACTCACGAGAATTGAAATTCAGATTCAAATATTAATATGAGTACTTAGAAGAAAGCCACTTTGACTGAAAATTCATCTTTCTCCGTGTGCTCCCAACAGGGTCCTATTTTGGTCCAACTTGCCGCGACTGTCTCAAAATTTGATCACATAACTTAAAAGATCAGAATTTAGTGTTCTTAATTAGCCGCATTACAGTTCCCTCGAACGTTAGCTGTTCTGGCCTGTAAGATTGATATTTACTCTGGCACCTCAACTACTTCTGTTTCACTATCGTCATCTCGAGACATGATTGTACTTAGTGACCCAAACAATATCCCGCTCTGCCTCACTTTTCAGCCGTTGTCATAGCAACCAACGCCCAAAGAGGAAAGGCTTTCACGGTCGTGCTGATTCCAAAGTTAAAAATGTGAAATGTTGCAGAAAAGGGCAAGAAAAGCTGGGATAAAATAAACCTCAAATTAGCGGATGATAAATTCTTGATGCAAGTATTAAACTTATCATTTAAGTTTCTTTTGAAATCGTTATTCAAATGACCTTTTCGGCTGCACCACCACCACAAATGATTGGTTTTAATGTATTCGTTTCAGTTTTCTGACACACCAAATCAACCTCGATAAAGATCCCACCAAAGCAATTTCTGGCATAACATTCCTGCGTCTTTACCGTAGACTTAAATAGGTACATGAAAAATCCTTTTGCTCAAAAACAAAACTTTAAACTCGACAATTCAAAAGGTTCAGATTGTATTATCTGGATGTATTACTTTCAGCCTTTTTGCAAGAATTTTGTCTTGTTAATTATCACTTAAATTTACAGTGTATTGCTCGAAATTTTCATTTGTTTGATGTAGCTCTTTAAACTTATTATATTATTTGGTAATAAAATGGCTGTTTATTACCTGAATATAATAGTATATATCTCAAAATCACATACTACCAATCTATGGTTTGGCCGGTAAATCCCTACCTGTCCACACGTTTTAGGTCAGTGTACAGATCTTTGGTCAAGATTCCACAGCTAAAAGCGTCTTATTCTTCCTCTCAGTGTCCAGTGTATCTTGGTTAGAAAATACATGATGAGCTTAAAGCGAATATTGCTATAAGGGCTTATACAATCGTTTATTCTTCTCATACATATGTGAAACAATAGCTCTGATGTAACAGCCAATGTTGGTTTTAAACGAGGAATTCAGAACCACGGTAAGTATCAAAACGAGAAAGAAATACCTTGATCAATCAGCGAAGCAGTACCAGTTATATTCTCAGATATTTCGACCATACGACAACTGATCTAAAGACCTGAAACATATGGCCTCTTCATAGTCAACACAGGTTTTAAAGGAGCGATCATAACATTTGACAGTGAAAATTTCTGCAACCATATTTATTACTCTTGTCAGTGCAGGAAAGATAACCAGAGGTTAAGTCCTATAAAATAATGCGTGCAGAAGCAGTCGTGATCCAGCAGACTCTTGGTCAGGATTGTAGTAAATCGGAGAATAAATTAGCAATCTCGCATTTCAGTGATTTTTAAAGTGCTTAAGCTAAAGAAAAAAAAGGTCATGCAGGATCAGTGGTGTGTTAGAGGACAAGGAAATAGAGAATAAAAAGATAGCATTCAGCAGGATTGGTGGAACATGAAATAAATCTTCACTCTGGAAACATGAGGCATGTAACAGAAAATAGAAGGGAAAACCAAACAGAACGAGGGATACAAAATAACTTTTTCCCCCGAGTTTTTAGCTGTGGTCTTGCCACAACACTCTTGGTGTTTCTCTAGTAAATTTTAAACAATTGTATAGCCTGTACATTCAGGATATGCTTCATCTCACTAAACGCTTTCCTTTCAAATTTCACTGCTCCCTGTAACTCTTCAGACTACTGGTAAAAAAATTCATAATTGCGAATGCAAATAAGTCGAGCAAAGGGGGATAGAAGTGATGTCAAACTACAAAAAAAGAACGGAGGTTTAGTATTATCGGACGAGGTAGTGATTAATGAAGATGGATATATATAATCTCTTTTCCCAAGAAATAATCAAGATTGTACGCCTGACAAGGGACATTAGCACGCACAGAGGCAGTTAACGCAGCACTGAAAAGAATGAAATGAGGAAATAAAGCAAGATCCGGGAAAGTCATCATGAAATGTTCCACGCTCTGGAAGCAAAGAAAATGGTATCGTTTCTGGGTCTGTTAAACCACCCGTGAAAAAAAAGAATACCTGGCAACAAGCAGGAAAGATCTTTGATACCAATATACAAAGAAAAATCACATATTCGATCGAAAAAATTACAGAGTAATCAAGTGACTAGGGCATGCAAGTGAATGCGAGAAGATTTTGAATAAGGCTGCAAAAACAAAAGGTTGGATATAATGGGCTTTGACTTTACAACGCTCTCTTTGGACGAGGGGAAGTGACAGGAAAGACAAAGTACAGAGCCTGTACAAGAACTATCATACTACAACCCAGCGTACAGGAGAAGACTCAGAAGCATTGAAAATGGTCATAGATACTAACACCATTAAAGAAAGCGCTGTCCTTACAAAAGAAATAATGAACGAAGATGCTCTTCTAGCGACAGAAAAAGATCCGGGGCTACAAATACGAAAACAAATACATATGAACAAATTTAGGAGTTATATAATATTAACACATTCCTTTGCAAAACTAAATATGTTCATAGGATGACGTTTCGGAAATGTGCATTTTCGGTTAGGCTGGAAATTTTTACTTACTTTCTGGTCAGGCAAAATTAAAATAAAAATGACCTGTTTTCTATATTTAATAGGTTGGGCAGAACTTTGTCGATGTTGTCCTGTTTTGTTTTAGGGCGTTTTCAAGATGCTTAAACAAATTACATTTTGGGGTCTTTGAACATATTTCAAACAATTGGATAAATAGACCATGTAGTCTATCTATCCATTAAAGGAACTACAGTTCAGGTCAGCAGACAGTTGTCACCTAAGACAAATTACAAAATTGTAAACAGGTGTCTATGAAATTGCGGCATTCCTCTCATGTAAAGAGGTGACTAGTCGCCCACACAAAATAGGGAAAAGAAAACTCATCGATAAACAAGTACTAATTATAGGGGTCTCTCACCAAAAAGTTAGCCTTGCGCAACTTTAAACTAATAGCGATAGCATTAAAAGGCCAACTGCATTTGCCCTGTTAAATTTTCGAGTCAAACGTCAATTTCATTGTTTTACAGATGTTCCTGGCTTCAATATTTGTACATCATTACTCTTGTCTTTAATACTACAAATATTTGTGTACATAAAACGATTTAAAGTCTTTTTAAAACTCCTTATGCGTTTTAGCTAGTGTAACTAAACTTTGGATTTAATTCTCTCTCCATATATAGGGAATCTTAAAACTGAGGAGTTCTGTCATTAAAATGACCTTGGACACCCTAAAGTGGATATATGTAATATACTACTCATTAAATCAAAGATAAAGTTCATTTTGTTCCTGGTCTATACTTGGACCTTTATAATCCCATCTTATGTACTATAATAATGTATCATGATACCAAGCCAGTTTTTATCTTTCAGAGCATTCAAATGAAAAAAATTCGGAGTTTGGGAATTTAGAGGTTTCTAACATATCATAGATAAGACATTGTCAGAATACTGGCAACAAATTGTACCATCAGTCTACCCCAGGCTAAGTTCTGTTATTTCAGAATTTTCTCCCATCTTTCAACATTGAGCCAAAAAATAAGTACTAATGACTACTAGTACAAATTCTAGATATATCATAATCCGCCTGGGGAAGTCGATTTACAATAATTTTTACTATATATTATTAATACTCCGACAAAAAAAGCAATTGTTTTATACACGATTTTTGGTACAAAACTTAAATATCCCAATAAAAATCAAGTTCAATTAACTCGAAACCTTTTTCGCTGGCACTGAGACAAGGGCACTGGACCGAGATGCCAAAATAACTGACTTGACTTGCGTTTTCTTATTCTGGCGTCTTGGTCCAGTCGAGTGCGAACAAAAAAGCTTCTATCAAAATAGAAGTAATAATACAATACGCTTGCGCCCGTTTCTAACAGAGAAGTCATTCAACAGGCTACGACATTAACTCTGCAACTGCAGCATAGTTTTTCTCCAGTTTTAGCATAATTTTCCTCTACAACTATAATTTGTTGAAAATTTGTTTAAAGTATTTCAAGATCAAAGTTATAAATTATCAAAATATTATACACAGCATCACATTGTTTGCTTAATTATCCACCGTATAATCGCGGTTGGGTCTAACAGAAAGTTTCGGGGAAGTATTATCCAAATTAAGTTACGTATGCTAACAACCCATGCCATAAACTACACCAAATGCATAAGCTCTACATAAATAAACTCTTGGCGTTTTTTGTTTATTCAAAACAAGTGTCTATCAAATTTAGCAATTGATTTTTAACTTTTGATGGTTTGCGAAAGTGTAACAAAATAACTCAGGCTGGCATCGTCAGAAGGTTTTTTGTGCAGTTTTAATCCTTTACAGGCATTACGAAGGACGAAAACATACCAGTCGATTTTGACTACAAGAAAATAAGTATTTACTACAGTTTGAAAACTTTTCAAAGGTATTTTAATTTCGTGTGTGTTTCATGTGCCTATTTGATAGGCGTGACAAAAAAAGTCTTGATCGCAAAACCATTACCAAAAGTTATACTGGGTGGTAAATTCAGTCTACTTACTGTTGTGAATAGCCGTTAAATATAAAAACGCAGCGAAACCTTAAGCATGGAGCCTTTTCTTGATTACATACCCATAAAGCAGCAAAAA
The DNA here is from genome assembly GCA_003991215.1 of Morbakka virulenta. Classification (NCBI taxonomy): domain Eukaryota; kingdom Metazoa; phylum Cnidaria; class Cubozoa; order Carybdeida; family Carukiidae; genus Morbakka; species Morbakka virulenta. The sequence continues at coordinate 2,119,428 of RDPX01000094.1, read as the reverse complement.
ATAGTCACCAGGGAATGAAAAAGGCTTGCTTAAAAACTACCTGTCAGGTACAGGGGAGGGGTCTCCAAGGTATACATTTCGGGGGCTTTGATTACTTCTAATTACCACCACATCGTACTAAAAATGGGTCAAAACTTCAATTATGAGATGTCCCAAAATATCTATTGTGAGAACGCTTCTTAAAGAAATTTTCAACAAACTGACATCCCTCCGATTAACCCATCTAACGTTACAAGTCTGGCGCAAATTATTAGAGCCAGGTTTAACAAAATTGTCACGGTAGTTAATGTTTTTATAGTTTGACTGTTTGTGTTCTCTGAGATTTAAATAATGCTCCTTTCCATTCTAACTAAAAGCATCCACATTAGGAGTAATTTCTTTTCAGATCCCTTATTGCGTTTAGTGCGGAGATCCCATGCTTGTGACAGAGACTTCATTAAATGTGTTATCATTCATTAAACATTGTCTTTGGTTAAGCCAATCTCTCTTTATGAAAAATCCCGTTGTTTGACCGCTTGTGTCATCATAAGGGCGATGGGATGAACATGCAGCAGGCGATCGCTCGAAATGAAATAAACATTAACGTTGAAAATAAAATAATGCCATGGGTCACAAAGTCTATCAGAAAATGAACTACTTTGTCAAAATAGAATTACTGTAGTACGTAAATTCATAATGTAATAAAACTTACAAACTTCGGAATGACCCGAATTACAAATCTCCTTAGGATATTGTACAATGCACAGTTCTCTACGATAGAGTTAAGTCATACTTCAGTGAAAGAATTTCGTGATATTCTACATCTCTATAAAATAAATTGAAGTTGCTCTAATAAAACATTTTAGTTCTATTGAAGTTACTGAAGCTCAAACTGCAGTGACGGTTTCATTACTAATGCACAGAAACTGCAACTAATAATCTTTACGAGCTTCCACCATATCTCTTTCTAGTGCACTCCAGTGCAACTGATAAACAGCAAAATGGCTTTATAAAAGAAAAAGAACAATAAGATGATAAACAAAACGCCATTCAAAACATACATATACATATATACAAATATATACTTATATATGTATATGTGTGTTCATTCAAGGGAAGTGGAGAAAAACCATAATACCTTTCTCTTGTGCCTTAGCTCCCAAGTGGTGAATTTCAGTGTTTTTCAACCTTTTTATAGCCATGGCACATGTTTCGACTAGAAATTCTATATCATTTTTCAAAAATAACAAAATGACACATTGCAGCTAAATACAGCAAAAATACTGATAACAGAACGTCTGAGTTTACTCAATTCGTGTATAAGTTGAGCCTATTTAGAGGACAACAAAGCTAGTAATGTAGCAGTCACTATTGGAAAGCTCTTATCATATAGATATAGGAGCTTTATCACGTCAGGAGTCGTTAAAGTGTACGACTCACAACACGATAAAGCTTCTATATCTATGGCTTCCACCGAATCCCAAAGGTCAAGGATTTTTAAGATTATTAGAGTTACGTGCACAAAGACTAGCACTTTGCAGTGGGACAGCAGATTTCTGCATGGCATAAGCTTTTATGATCTTCTTTCCTCACATAAAATACATATATTCAGCTCTTTAGAGGTCTTGACGTTATGAAATTTCAAATCTGTAGGGCATTATCAAACAATGGGCCTTGCGCTGCTGGAAAAGTCTTTGCAACGAGCGCCTTGGGGGGCGTAGCAATAACATTAGCGTGCATCTCTTTAACTCTACTATCGAAACGTATGGGAGCGCCCGGCCATGGATGTTGCTCTATCAGTGCAAATATTTAAACAGTTCTTCTATCTAAGTCCTCTTTTTTAGAGATTTTCTGATACGAACTGAAAAGTTTCCCCTCCCGTTGTTTTTCTGGGAGTGCTTTGCAAAATAAAGTTTTGTACCGACAGTTTTTCGTAAAGTAAATTCAAATCAAAGATAGCTTCCGTCCTTTTGCCTTGAGCTCACCATTTTTTCTTTATTATGTTCGAAGCTCAAAGTAGTCTCTTTCTCTGGGTTGGCATTTTGTTCAAGGGCCCAGTCTCGAGCCTGAAATTTTATTCTTCCAATATTTACCCTCAGCTGCTGTGTTATTTGTTCCCTCTTATAAGCAATCTCTTTTTTTTTCTGATTTCATGTCATCCAATGTCTTTAATGTTGCACTAACATGCATCCTTTGTTTTATCATCTTGTATACAAAAGATCATTGTCATCTGTTTTCCTACTGCCACACCCTGACAAGGATAAGTGTTTCAATTACTTCGTCAGTCAATACTTTGCTGGAATATTTGCTCAAAAACTGCAGTGATTATTCACACTAATGGATGGAAATAATAATTTTGTTATTCCGACTCCCTGGCGTAGTCATACCAAAATTTCAACTAGTCAGAAGCTTATGAATAAGTCGTCATCAATCCCCTGAATTTCAGGTAAAAGAGGTTTCTATTATTGCTTGTAAAATTTTGTGGGCTTTTTTTTCTATCATGGAATCACGGAAAATTGCTTCTGCTGTTTGTGAAATTTACTGACTCCCAGTCCGTTGTTGCATCAGAAATTGATGATTTAGTCGTAGGACGTTTCCTGTGGAAAAGGCCGCGGTTCGATTTCAGGCCTAAGGTCTATGTCTTTTTTCAGTATACAAAGGTTGTCGAAAAATGTGCACGTTTCACAATTTTTTTCTTCAAAAATGTTACTGGCTTATAAAAAAAGGCTTTTTGAGCATACACTCGAGGTAGACATTGACGGGTACTGTTTTGCCAGTTGCGATATGTGGGATGTGGGGGAACGCAGCTTCATATTGTTTCCATCAAACAAACAGGCTTCTATTTCAATGGTCGACATATTTACATATGCTTCCATTTCAGCTCTCAATACTGAGAAAGGAACAGTGTAAATTTTCTCTCTTGCTTCAACCTGCTCAATGAGAGAGCTGTCTTCTTCGTCATTAAATAATTTGTCATAAAAAGGTGAGAATTCTACATAGACGTCTTCTTGGAAGGAATTTACTTTCCTTTTCTTTGCCAAAGGTTCACTTTCACCGCATTTTTCCTTAACTCCTATACTTTCTCGTTCCATTTTTTGTTCAGCAATTTTTTAGATTTCATGCAGCAGCAGCATGTTCCCACCAGAGAATGATTTCCGTGGCATGTACCCTCTTTTAAATCCTGGAGCTAAGAGTATTTAATACATAAGATTAAGCCCACATGATATTTTTGCGTTCCTGTGGAAAAAAATTGTTTCTTCAGAGAACTTCGCACCTTGTCCTTTAATATAACAACGCCTGAGTCCTTCACTACGTATTTCGAAAGATATCTGTCTAACGCTGCAACGTCAAGAATTGCTGAAAGCTGGGAGTTTCCCGTAACTTCGAAAAATGACTTCTAAAGGTGAAGCACATTTTCCATTAATCGTCAGTCATAGGGTGTAGAAATCGCAATTTAATTATCAGCGCATACAATTTAACCGCAGTTTTAAGGAGATCGAGGCGCTCTGACAGGTGGCAGCAACGGATGTTTGGAATCATTTTCTAACTCAAAATACGTTACTATTTTCCTAGCTTTTGCGTAAATTCATTTACAGTTCTCTGGTTAAAAATTGAATCCTTTAAGCAAAGCTGCAACTTGTGAATGAAACAATAAACACTGTTAATTTCAGCAAGGCATGACCAATGCGCAAAATTGGAAGTGCCATCACGCACAAGCTTTTGGATTCTAGACAATTCAATTGATCATTCTTGAAGCACAAAACCAAAAGCAGGAAAATGCCTTGTATTAAACATTGTACTCACTGTTAAACTCGTCGTCCAGCTAATATTCAGTTAAAGAAATGAATGACTCGTTTCGATGTAAGCACGTCCAGTGGTCTGAAGTAATTTAGATGACTTTGCTTGTTCCAATTGATCGTCAATAGAAGATGTCATATTATCATAAAGTTTTGGACGTGGCTCATGTGTGAAATACTTTCGGCAAGGAATGAGGTAGCGGTGTAGCAAATGGGCTAGAAGTTCAATAACGCCTTGATTTTTGACAATTGAAATGGGCTTATTGTAAGATGCTGTCATTTTCAGTCTCCTTGATTACCACTTTGGAGCGGGGGTCGTTGGTGTTCAAAATTTTTGCTGCTCTAAAGCTATTTTTAAGGGGTTTTTCCATACTGTCTATATCTTTGATTTTTCTTTCTATGGGAGTGAGTTGTAATGAATCAGTTTTATCATTCTTATTTGCAAATTCAGAACATGCAGAATCGTATTCACTTTTCTTTAATACCAGCATTTCAAATGGTTGTGAAGAGACGCAGCACTGAAAGATTTTGCGCCTCGGCTTCTCGGTCTTCTTTTCACATTTCTCTTGGATATCGTAAAGACAACATTTGCATCGTCTCCTTATTTAATAGGAAAAAATTCCATACAAGAGAGTGAGATTTTGACCCTGATTTTGTTGCAATGTTGAAAATTCAGCTTGATTAGGAAGATAGAGGATGTATGCTAATTGGATAGCAATGAAGTTGAAAAAACGGCATGGATTTTTGTCTTTATTATTTACCTGAGAAAATGTTGGCAATACTAATTCAATTGCTACATTAAATAACTGTTGATATCCAAGTGTTCTACTTATTGATTGTGAAACAACAAAAAACACCTTGTCTAGGTCAAGACAATTATGTGATTATTTCTTTGACTTGAAATCCAACACTCTTGAATATTATGACGACGGCAATTGTGCTGCGAGACTCGGGGTATTATTCTAAGATCTCGGGAAGTTTTACGATCGTCGTAATCGCACTTTAACAAAAAATCTCGCGATTTTCAAGGATTGTGTTTAAATACTCTATCTGTGAATAATCAAGATATTAAATCACTCATTGGGGTATGAGCGACATATTTCATTAAATTCCTCCTGACTCCCACACAACAAAGGACTTCAACAAAACAAGCAGAGTATAGCGAACGCGAAGCCTGAAAATGCCACAAAGAAGCAAACTTGATAAGTATAGCATAAAAAATATAAATATAATAAAAATTGGCAATGAATTCAATTCTTTAAGTGCAGTTAACAAAGAAAGTCAAAAGTGAACTCCTTGCAAGTAAGAACAATAAAAATCGTTAAAAACATAACGGCTGCTCGGAGCAGAATATTTTGTTTCGGTTGAACATTTTAGTCATTACCGAAATGTCCAAATTTACAACGATGACTAACAAAAGAGAACAAGATTGTCAAGGCCAAAAACTTCCGGCTTTTCGCCAGTGTTGGTGGATAAACCACGGGATTTATCCTGGAAAACTAGAGAAACAGTCAGTAAGTCCACACAATCAAATGCTAATCACTGAGAACAAACCAAAAACCTGACTCAAAAATCGAAAACAAGTGGTGGGACCTATATCTGTAAAAATACCATTAAAGCCTTCATTACCACAGGATTACAAATTTCAAAACCAGTACTGAAGTGACATTGGTTATAAAATTACTAACATTACTGATCAGATAATTACTGGTACTGAGAATGACCTAAATCAAACTATTCACGGTTCAGATATTTCAAAAATGCTCTTTGAAAGCAAACATTTAAAGTCATCACGCGCCCAAAGCTATGAAAACAAAACGCTTAAATTCCAATTTAATACTAACAATAAAATTAATCCCAATAATAATAATAACAACAACAACAATAATAATAATAACACTAATAGATGTAATAATAATCAAAATGAAATGGAAAAAAACTATTTAAAAATATAATAAAGGATCAAGCCAGCTTTAGGTAAAATCTTCACTGGCTCCGTTTATACCTTACTACCTGCAAGACCTTATCAAAGTCATGATTTTTACTGAGCAAGTTACAATTTTCACATGTAACTCCCCATGTTTCAAAACAACAAACAAGATCACCATGGCTGCATATTATTTCCAACTTGAAAAGCAAAATATAAGAGTCTACCTGGAACGTGCTCAAAGTATTAGAATCCAAAACAAAATATAACCAATTTACGATGTGCGGGTAAGCAAAAACCCGTCAGAATAAAATGACTGGGAAAAGAGTAAGCTGGGATATGGTTTCAAATCAGGAAAAACAAAATTTATGGCAGCAACAAAGTATTGCTAGTTAGAAAGACAACGAATGTTGAGTATAATACTTTAATTATGGACGCGGAATGCAAAAAGGGCACAGATTTGCAGAAAAATATGGTATAAGAAGTATGGACTATGTTTCCCCCAAAGAGTAAAGACACCGATAAATATTAATGGGTACGAATGAGTGCCACTATTATTCTAACTCAAAATGTATGAGCTGAGCTGTCAGGTAAAGCAAAATTCCTGGCGAGAGCTGCTTGTATTGCTGAGGTCTTGATCGGAGCATCGACTGTGTACAGATGCATATGACTGCTTTACTGTACAACAAGGTCACTTAAAAATGGTGGTGAATACCCACTTGCGGCAGTTGCCTTTAGGTTGGCCAATGTTTACTTTTGCCCTGTTTAGGGCAGCGTCCTCCTTCCTACGGAGTGGTGTTCCTCTGGCCAGACTTTTAATAACGGTTTGTAAATGTCGTTATGTGTCCACTGAGTGCTTTCATGCTATTTCTTAAACCTGTTCGATGCTGCTTGAGTTAGCTCTAGCATTTCCACCGTTAAAAAGGGCTTCCGAAACATAACTTCCTGTTGGGCATTAAATTGGTATCTCGGATAGCTGATTTTCTTCCACATTTCATTCAGTTTTTGTGTTGCCTCTCGACGGGTATTGGGTAGTCCAATAACGGATCCTCTGTATGAAGATACTAAGGAAGTCGGTTTTCAGGTGCCACTAATTACCCGACATTAGCTGTTCAGCGAAAACGAAAGATGTCACACACAGTTGATGGGAAAAGAAAACAAACAAGGGAAGCAACGCAATGACTAGATTAAATGAAATGTGTTAAACGGCCCTTAAGTAGGGAGGTTTTTGGAAAAGATTTATTTTACGTTCATCGCAAAGATGCTCAGAAAATCAAAGGCAAGTAAATTAAACTTTGATATGTTCCGAAGTGCGTAGCATCAAAATGAGAATGCCATCTTCAAAAAGTCAAAAGGACAAATACCATAGATAAATGGAAACTAATTGCCAAATACAATTTTAAAAGAGCACGTGTATGTGTGGAATTAATATTTAAATACTATTTCTGGAGAAGAAACATTTCAATCACCGAAATATACTGGACTCTCTTTGTTGTAGACTGTACAAAAGACTTTAATTCTTCTCTAAAAGACACTCGGTATTACACAAAACTTCGACCGAAAATACATTGTAAAATAAAGGCAATCCATAAACGCACAGTCTTCAATATATTCTGAACAGAAATCTTGGCAAATACCATTATGATACATGTGAGCCGGAAACTGCCTGGTTTTAATGAACGTAATGGGTTTTTCAACTTCGACTAATGGGAAAGCTCAGTTTATATGCGTGGTAAAAAAATCAAGGTTTTCACTCTACAACAATTAAGCAACAAAAGATTGATGTCCTTTGTTACCAGCAGTACTTTTATCTTTCTTTTGTTTTCCAATTGTAACTTTAATCTTAAACTAGCTCCAAGTAGCTGAGTTGCTGATCAAAAGTTAACATGTGGTTATAGTTCCAGTCCATACCGGAGGTTTATCATAAGGGAACAACCGGACTAAAATTCCAGTTCCCTTGACTTAAGTGGGCAATTCAATTGTAAGGATAACCCATAAGCAAGTTTTTACATTCTACAAGGTCTACATCACAAAAATTGTTTAAAAAGTATACATGTTCATTCATCTATTTCTGGTACATAAACAGACATTGTTAAAAAAGAATATGTTTCCTTGTTACTAAGGCAAATTCAAACTTTCTCTTTGGGTCAATTTGTACTTTGTTCCATAAAATGAAATTTAAGGTAACTACTTCCAGCTCTTTCCACTACGCAGTGGAGTATGTTAGAAGCATTACTAAACGTGATCAATTATTATTTATACTACAAAAAACAGTAATGGTTTTAGGGAGGAAAAAAATAAAACAAAAATTTCTGGGGCGTCAAGAACACTAGTTATTACCTTAGTCCGCGCTATTTTCTCCTATCTTCAACTCTAAAAGAAAAAAACAACAGTATGATCAAACTATTTTCTTTTTCTAGCAGTGTGAAGAATGCTTTTCATAGCCTTCTCTCGCAATACCAAAGTTGCAAACAATAATATAGGCAATCTGTCAAATATCAATAGTATTTATTTAAATTTAAATTAAGTTTGGTTAAATGTAATTGTCTATGTACTGTGTAATATGTCGGTAAGGTACAAAATAAAAGGTAGTATAGACAGCCACACAGATGTCCGTTAATACCTCTTTTGTCATATGAAGATTAAAAAATGAGGCACGTTCGCTTGCACCCTTGTATGTGTGTGTATGTAAGTGGGAAGGAGCGACAGAGAGACACACATACACATATACACACACATAGAGACAGAGAGGCGGAGACAGACTGCAGACAAAGAGCGGGAGTGGAAGAAATCACGGGGCGGTAGTGGTTGTGCCGATCGTGATGGTTCTGGTAGTGGTACCCAAACTATCGACAGTTTAATCTTTCAAGTTGTCCCTAATCAACAATGTTCATCAAAAACAAATTGCCCTGATTTTTTTTTTTGTTTTGTTTTTACGTCATTTTTCCTCAGTAACTGGGGCTCAGGCAGTGTCCTTCACAGGGACTTGGATTGTGAGGAATTTCTTGGCCAGATGCCCTTCCTGACGCCAAGCAATGGCTTTTTCTTTTTGTGAATTTCCAAAGTCGCCCGCTCTTGGAATCGAACCCGGAATTCTTGATTACGGTGCAGTTGCACTAACCATGAAGCCACGACTCCTCTGATGTTGAAATAAATAAACTCTGATCATGACGTTAACGTAAAGCACGAAATAAGCTTTAGTTTTCATTCAAAGATTGTAAGGATGATGGTAACTGTTAGAGCTGGATTCTAAACCGCAAAAATTAGAGACTAGTACAGAAATCATACGAATAGCTGCCGTCAACGGCAAGAATTTAGAATTCACACTTACATTTTTTCCTGTGTTGTGGGCCAAGTCCCCTTTTAACTTCGCTGAAAAGGCAAATACAACAACAAAATAACACAGATAATCTCATGTAAGTGACACAATAATGATATGATAAACGTTTCACATTACGATATTTTTCTTGTATTACGTTAGGTTTTCTAATTGTATAGTAAGTTGTTCCATGACCGTTTATTGGCTAATTTGAATCGTACAGTGTGAAGTTTTGGTCTTGCTACTGGAGTGTATTCTAAACATTTTTATCGTTATTTCGTCGTTTACCAGGCAAACTTCTATCAAAACAGTCTCCCGCCCTTCTGTCTTACCAGGAACGCCAGATACCACGTGCCCTATTCCTTATTTGTTTTCACTTGCATCTGATATAGCCAGTGTTCATCTAACGCTCGACTATGCACTGCGCAGTGTGTTAATGTGTAAATCATTTTATCATGTTACAAGCAACGAAGAAGTGCATAGTAACATATTCAAGAACAGCTAGAATAGGCATATCTTATTGTGCATCACTTTAAAGATAAACATTCTATATGCATAAAATCTAAAAGAAATTACAGCTGTAAACACGCTACTCTCTAGGGGAAAAATCTTATCTTATTGCATCTAATATTACGTAAAGTAACAAAAAATATCAATGAAATAAGGCTAATCTTCATTTACTTCCATTCAGAGACAAAGAAACCAGTGGGATACTGGAGACACTTGCAGTCCCTTTCTTGTAAATGTGAAAAAGTAAGTTTTTAACTTAAAGCGGCAAAAGTATTTGCAGCAGAAAAATTGCAAGGCTGAAGAGACGACTCAAACTAAATTTTCAAAATAGTTGCCTTTTCATGTAGCACAGTACCTTACATGAAATGAATAAACACACCTGGACATTTTGATACACTTCTAAATAACTTTGTTTACTCTTTTGTAACAAATACCATAAACATTAGGAACTAGCACGGTGTGAAGTAAAATTGAGGTAAAAATAGGAAACTCCTGTGGGAAAGAAAATTAATGCAGCTTACGTATCGTGTCGGACATCGTGTAGACCCCATACAATAGCAAATCGCATTCGCGCTTGCTGTCCTACGGCCTGCTTGTGTTTGTCTTTTAAAAAAATTATTCTTAATTTTAAAAGCTTGGGTTCTTTATTACAAGATCGACATGTCTCGTTTTGAGCGGTGAAAATTTTTTCCAAGGTATCATAGAAAGTTTGACAATTGCTTGTTTAGTGTCTTTGTTCTGTGTTATCTCTTGTATTGTTACATACGCTCTGTAGCACTAAATTATGGTGTTTGATTAGTATAAAAAGCCTTGATATTTCTTGTACATTTTATATACATTCTGAAGAAGGTATGTGAATACTGAAACATGTTAATGATGAAAAGGTTAAAAACTATCGTGTTTTTTATGAAATGTTTATCACAGAAAGCAGGTGCTGAATCTTCAAATATCACAAGTTTTGAAAACGATTCAACGAGAACATCAACTTCAAAATCACCTGATCAAGAAGCTTTACTTTACAAAATTATCTCAATCAAAAGGAACTGAGCAGGCTTTCTATGTAACAAGAGTCAACTGAACAAGTGTTTAAAAAAATCCTGCAACCAAACAAGAAAATGATTGTCTCCATAAATGCAGTTAATTTGACATTCTTTGTAATAGATCTCTGCTTGATATTGGATCAGTACAGCTGTCACAGAAATTGGCTACTCTTTAAATAAAGACACATTAAAAGCTGGTAATTTTGACAAAATGGATATTGCTAACTATTCCAAAAATTGCACTTGTCAGCACAGTGAACGTATTATGCCATTTCATCCAATCGATAAGAAAATCTACATCAAAAAAGCAAATCACTGGTAAAGGAAAAGAGACGAAAGTACTGGTGTATCCATTTTTTAGTTTTTTCATTGGATCACTTAGTGTATAGAAATGAAATATTCTGTGCAACCTATCTGTGAAAATCGTTGGCCTCGGGTGATTGGAAAAAGGTTTATAAAAAGTTCAAAACACACTTCCAATGTCATAGTAATAGGAAAGCTGTCGAAATATGGTATTTGGTGCAAGGTGTTAAAGCAGACATAGCAAGGGTTTTCAACGAAAGTTGCAAGAAAGAACAGATACTGGACAGGCTTTGCTTGTTGAACCAGTTAAGAAGTTTATAGTACCTGGTAACTTAAGGCTTAACAATATGCCGGGATGAAGATATTACGAGAAACCTTATTCAGCTGCTGCAAACAAGAACTGAGCATGTTCCTGAACTTAAATGATGGATAAATGCTGAAAAATACGATCCCACGCATAATAAATGAACAGATTGAGACGATGACAAACATTGTGTTTTGATCAATAATTAAAGACGTCAAAAGTAACAATGGTCGATTTGGTATCATCGCCGACGAATCAAGAAACATGAGTAATAAAGGAATTGTAATTCGGAAGGCATCATTTCCCGACACCATAAGCACACAAGATTTCGTCGGTATATATAAAATAGCAAAAACTGGTACAGAAACAATCTGTGATTGCCTGCAAGGTATGATACTGCAGTGCATATTAAACACGAGCAACTGCTGAGGACAAGCATATGCTAGACCTGCGTCAATAAGTAGGCATTTCAAAGGCGTAGGGGCAAGCAAGAAAGAAGATAACCCTATTGCTTTCAGAATATATTGCGCTAACCAGATGCTTCATCATGCGCTGAAAGGTTGTCCAAAATAAAGTGAACTAAGCACCGCACTATACTTTGTTCAAGAACTTGCTAAATGTATTCGGAATTCATCAACGTCTATGGAAATGTTTGAGAAAATTGATGCAAACATTAGGCCTGATCGCCCAATAAAAACTTGCTTCTTCCTTCCCAATAAGTTTAACTTTCAAATCAAGAGCACTGACAGCCATCATAAGCAGCTACAAAACAATTAATGCAACGTTGAGTCATTCAAAAAAATTCGAGATGGTACGCTCAGATTGACCAGCAGGATAACAAAATNTAACCAGATGCTTCATCATGCGCTGAATAAGATTTCTCGTAATATCTTCATCCCGGCATATTGGTAAGCGTTAAGTTACCAGGTTGTCCAAAATAAAGTGAACTAAGCACCGCACTATACTTTGTTCAAGAACTTGCTAAATGTATTCGGAATTCATCAACGTCTATGGAAATGTATGAGAAAATTGATGCAAACATTAGGCCTGATCGCCCAATAAAAACTTGCTTCTTCCTTCCCAATAAGTTTAACTTTCAAATCAAGAGCACTGACAGCCATCATAAGCAGCTACAAAACAATTAATGCAACGTTGGGTCATTCAAAAACATTCGAGATGGTACGCTCAGATTGACCAGCAGGATAACAAAATCCAAAACAAATATTTGGTTTGCTACTGAAAATAAATATATTCAGTGTACCTGTGCAGCTTGCGACAACATTAAAATTTTAAAATGTTAATAAGTAAACGGCTATGGCATTCGTTACCTCCCTTAAAAAGAACTTGCAGCGACAATGGGTACATTTCAAATTTTACAAGTTAGCTTAAACGAAGTTACCAGAGCTTGATATTATGAGTGAACTAACATTGCCACGCCAAGAAAAGAGATCCTACTCGCCTGCGACATGCCAACGCTACTCAACATTAATTTGAAAAAGTATAATTATTTTAAGGTTCAGAATGTGGCTATTGATGTATGTTTGGTTGAGTCGGCGTGAAGGTTTGATAAGCGATTGTATGCCCTTCAACAAAACATCAGAGATATCTTCCTACGTTCCGTCAATGACAAAAAATGTCTTATTAAATTAAAGATGCGAAATTCTTATGGTCCTAGTTTAGACTTCGACCTTCATTTCAGCTGAAATTATAGGCGGAATAATTAAATAATTCTACCCAGATTTTAAGGAAGTCCCAATGAACGGCACCATTTCAAAATTGCTTTCGAGTAACTATAATGTAAAACGACTGGTCTCAGATGTCGCTTAACTTACCCATATTTATCTTTTGATAATTAAGTGTGCTGCTTCAGCAGCAAATTTATTCTTTGTGCAAAGAAGACTGAATTCACATTTTAGAAACACAACGATCGAGAAAGGAGAAAATAATCTGCTCATTTTAAACATAAAAAAACACTGAAACGCAAAATTATCAAAGTCAACTGGGATTTTAAAAAAAACATAGGCAAGCCATAACAATTTCACTGTTATGTTCTAGTTTCCATTTGTCATCATTCAAAAATATGATATAAAATTAATGCACAAAATAAATTCCGTTATATTTTGTTAAATTTCAGTTTGTTATATCCCGTTATATTTTGAAATTATTTTTTGTCATATTTTGAACAACAGGTTCAAATATTCTATTTAAATGTATTCTTGTGATTGCGTAAAGGGTATTCTCATAAACACAAAAAAGAAGAAAATACTCGGGTGTGTTCGAAATAAATTTGATATAAAATTTAAAGTCCTCTAACAGTTTCGTATTTCACTCATACCCATCCTTTTTAAATGCTTTCTACATCTCTTCTTCCATTTAGTAATTTTTCAAATAAGTACAATAAACCGAAGTCATTTCTTTCAATGCAAATGCTAACGAGAAAGTTAAAATCGGTGATATTGCAGTGACTCAAATAGCTTCAAAATATAAAACAAAACTTTTGCCCAAAACTAGGTCTTTCCGGTTTCTGGAACTTGATAACACTCGTATTTTTGAAGCCTTTCAAGGCAATCAAAATGCTAAGGCCTGTTAGGACCATGTGCGTGTCTGACCCACAAAAAATAACATTTACCTTACATACTATTAATGACAACTCAAAGGTGTACTGGCATTTAAAAATATGTAAGAAGTGTTGCAAAAACGTATAACTGACGTTTTTTTACCAAGTACTTTTTCTAACGTGATCAACTTCTCTTTTAGCTGAACCTACACGTATGGAGTAGTATCCACAAAAATTGCCTCATAGCGCGTGGCACTGTGCAAATACAAAAAATGGGGCTCCTTTAGGTCACATGCGGGGACTGCCTCTATCTTCCGAAATTCCTGACCAAAATATACAGCTATTCTCGAGCAACTCATGTTCAAACAGACACAGACAGACACAAGCACACATGCCAATTATGATAGAGATTAGAAATATCATTCATACAATTACACCAATACATAAAATTAGCTTTCCATGTCTTACGAAGAATTTCAATGCAATTTTTTACCTCTATCATCCCGCTGGGGGGAGGGGGGCTTAGTGCGACGGATACTCTTCTTATTTGATTGTTTTTATTTCTTTGAAATCATGGCTGCGGCTTTAGCAGGTGGCCTCTGGCAATGTAGGCTGTTGGCTTTACCATTTAGCCAGTAAATTCAGCTCCACAAAAACCCACAAAAAAAGAGAGAGAGAGTGAGAGAGCGAGAGAGAGAGAGAGAGAGAGAGAGAGAGAGAGAGAGAGAGAGAGAGAGAGAGAGAGAGAGATGCACATTGTTATTGCTGGAGGCGTAAAAATGCGGCACGCGGCAAATATTTAAAATTGGCCACTGAAAAATCAAATTTGGGATCCTCCTGTGTCTCTTTGCCTTGTTTTATAATAAAATATGTTGCCATTCTCGAGAAATCTGCGTTAAAACAGACAAACATCTCAATTATGAGATAGATTATTTAAACACATAACCTCACGGTACTTTGCCAGCAACAAGTCTATATCACATCATGTATATATCTGCCAACAAAATGTCCTATGTTTTACAGCGGGTAAATATGTGTTAAACTAGAATGACTTTTCGTTTGCACAATGTTGCAATTTGTTTCATTTTTATTCAAATACTTGAAGGCAAAGCAATTTTCACTTTCTTCACATCAAGCCAAGATATGGCAAAAGAAAATACAGGTCACATCACCCTTATTGTGTAAACTGTGTCTTCTCTACAGGGGAACCCAATATGTGGTAAAAGCGAGAAATTGCATAATTAAAAGCACTGGGGTACTGTAAAATACGCCCCTTTTAAGACAACCAAAACACAACAAAACATAACTTAATGGATGGCAATGGGGAAACTGCAATATTTCGGCTTAAAAATCAAATATAGCAAGTTGTTAATGAAAAAAAAATAAAGATGCTGTAATAACATGAGTCTTTCTCCACTTTCTCGAACAAAACCCTGCGCCCATATTTTGTGGAATCCCTTTAATAGCTGCAAATCATTTTATTCTTACCGATTTCCACTCTAGCGTCGTCTAAGTCCTGTTGCAGCAGTTTTTCCATATTTTCTCTGTCATATTGTTCCGCCATTACTCGGTCTTTCAAAAACATTATCTAAGGAATGATGGCAATAGAAATATAACATTTTGGGGAAAAACGTAGTTTGCAAAAAAATTAGAAATGTACCTCAAGAAATCTATGTTGAAGCAAGGGTGAGAAAGAAATCTCCATACTCCTTTTCTATACATACGTATACATAGCGTAGTATACATAAACCAAATATTAATTCTAAGCTAATATCTTTGTCAACTTTGTGTATAACAAGTGTCGACATTAGCAAGTAATAAAAGCAATTGGTCATTTGAACATAACAGATTACTGTCAATGCTTACCTTCATACTGGGGTCAATTGAGGGGCAGAACACTTGAGACTGGCTTCATAATCATGATAAAAGCGAATTAAAAGTTCTCTGATCAGCAAGACCTTACAGTGGTAGTAAAGTGACAATAGGATGATATATTTCACTAGTTCTATCACAATCTAATGACTCCAGCCTTACAATGACACCCAAGTTCCCAATGTAAGAAAAACGAGCAGCGTAAAAGAAAAATTGGGACGGAATTAATATATTTTAAGGGTGGTCTTAAGTTCAGAACTAATGCACCAAATATTTAGAAAAAAACCCAAAATATTACAGGCAACTTGAATTTGAAAAATTATTTTACACATATATTTTATTCTTTTAGTTAATCTTTACTACACTTTATCCAAATTAGTGTGATATAATTTTATTTTAACTTTAATTCACTTTAATTATCTCTTTATTTATCTACAAGTGATTGCTACAGGACGTCCAGGGCCAGAATGTATATAATGAAGACAATTACCTTGTATCGTGTATATAGCATTACGACTGAGGAACTTATCCCGTTTAAAGATTTGTTACTATTACTACTGCTGCTGCTGCTATTACTGCTGCTGCTACTGCTACTACTACTACTACTACTACTACTACTACTACTACTACTACTACTACTACTACTACTACTACTA
>RDPX01000094.1:2088851-2103021 GCA_003991215.1 Morbakka virulenta | reverse complement strand
CAGGCAACTTGAATTTGAAAAATTATTTTACACATATATTTTATTCTTTTAGTTAATCTTTACTACACTTTATCCAAATTAGTGTGATATAATTTTATTTTAACTTTAATTCACTTTAATTATCTCTTTATTTATCTACAAGTGATTGCTACAGGACGTCCAGGGCCAGAATGTATATAATGAAGACAATTACCTTGTATCGTGTATATAGCATTACGACTGAGGAACTTATCCCGTTTAAAGATTTGTTACTATTACTACTGCTGCTGCTGCTATTACTGCTGCTGCTACTGCTACTACTACTACTACTACTACTACTACTACTACTACTACTACTACTACTACTACTACTACTACTAATAATAATAATAATAATAATAATAATAATAATAGTAATAATAATAATAGTAATAATAATAATCATCATCATAAAGTAAAGTGAAATACCAAATGCTGAAGAGAGTAGAGAATTCTGAAGTGGAACATGGTGTGCAAGTAAAGAGCATAACAGAAATGCTGAATGGTTAATAACATTACAACAAGAGGGTAATTACAGAAAACATGAAGGTTGAGTAATTACAATGGAGGAAGTATTAAAGCAACGTCGGAAGGTTCCAAACTGGAAAGCGCCTGGAAGAGATGTAATCTAGGGATATTGGATCAAGAGATTATCTTCCTTACACGAGAGAATAGCTTGCCAATTAAATCAGATTTTAACAGACAACCAAACACTTCCTGTGTGGTTTACCTACGGAAGGGCAATTATATCTCAAAAGGATAAAGCCAAAGGGAATGCCGTAGATAACCATCGGACAATATCCTGCCTCATTGTGTGGAGTCTGCTAACAGAGACTATGTCAGATCATCTTTACAACATACAAACAAACACACTATTTCGGTTTTCTGTATTAATTAAATGTTTGCCAGTGTTAGTTTTTATCTACCCAAGATTTTACCGGTGGCAAAAACTCTGACTGATTATCATTTGTATCATCTCAAATAGAAATAGCGTCCCATATCGCTTAAAAATAAAAGCAATATAATTTAGTGTATTATTATTTGAATCTGATTTTGATTGATTTTGAACTAACCTACGCTGACTTAAGATGACTGTAAATTATCCATATGTAAACTGCTAAACTTATGTTTGAGTGATAGTATTGAGGCTTACAAGCAGAATATCTGATTATCACGGCTTCAGGAAATGCATTCCCATGTTTAAATGAATTGACACTAAAGCCTGTAAATCTTATCTTCGTCTTCTCAGTATCAATTAAACCACTCGGACAACAAACTGAAAACTGACACAGAATTAAAATACAAAAACCACATTCCTGGGGCATAAAAAACGTCATTCTGCTTCGATATGCATAAATTTTAAATCTGGTTTTCCAATAACTATTTCTCCCAGCCAGTGGTTAGTCAATGATTCCATTTTTTAGCTCAGACAGCAGCATAATACGAAAAAAACACATGCATGGGTATGTGTAAGTAGCAGCTGGCTGGATAGCTAAGTGCAAAATACTTAGTATTTGTCGTTTGCTATAGAAATTTAGTTGGGAGTACTACTGAATGACAAACAAACCAAACCCAAATTTGTTTCATTTCAAATACAGAATTATTAGCTAACTACTGTATGTACGTTGATATGTGCTACCAACTCGAAGATTTAACACACTGATGCGCTTGTTGTCCTCCCATTCATCTAGGTCCTTAAATATATTACTATGTTCCGGACTCTCCAGTTCTTTGTCATCCCATACAAAGATACAAAGTCATCTCACCTTTAACGTCTTTTATACCAAACACCACCAGTAACGTGAATCATTACAAAGCACTCAGCTAAGACCATTTTCTTACTAAAATATCTCCTAATGGTCCAGCGCACAACTTTGTTTAAAAACAAGTGCTAAAAATCAAGTGATGATAAGTAACTACCAAAATTATCAAGTTGGTCGGCAACAACATTTAAGATGCCAAAAAGGTACGAGAATACTACTTAGGTGGTAAGCGACTTAGCTCAAGAGCAAGTAAATAACCACCGCAATGATAAGTGCCACAGTGAAAAAAAACAACGAAGGCGTACTGAAATTAGAATTTAATTGGTTAACTCAAGGCAAGACAGACGCGATAAGAGAGCTTACAAAGGGTTTTTAAAATATCATCAGGGCCCAGAGAAATAACACAAATCCCAATCGGATGATTTAATTTATTGAACTTTAACATTCTGCAAATTCTCTTTAGACTGACGTATTATTGTATTACACGTATTATTAGTAATTAGTAGCTTTTTTACAAATGTTATTCTCATGATAAAACATAATATGCTCAAATTCCGTTTGGTTTACTTATTAATTTACAGAATTGGTTTAGTTTATTTTTTACAACATTACTTGTAATAAAAAAGGCTAAGCTTTACTTTAAAATTCAGATTTAAAAGTCATCTAAACTGATTTACACGTCCCGTACTTCAGATCGAAATAAGCCGGGGCTTTAAAAAATTAATGACCATTAAGGTGCTTCGGATGCAGATTAAACCAGCAGTCAATGATGGGCTTAATTACCAGTTCTACTACAAAGCAGGTTAGCCCTATATTGAATATCCATTTAACTACATATTACGACTTCTTTCAGACTCTTCCATAATCTTTAATGATGGGTGTTGTATTTAATACTACGTACTGACCCCTAATCTATTTACAATCATCTTTAAACAAGGGGGACCAAAATGAAAATATTACAGAGAGGTTCAACTGCTGAGTTCAAAGAGGGTTTTACGTAGTGCTACTGTAGTTTTAAAACTAAATTTTAGTCATTAAAAACTACTTTATAACAATTACAAATAAGAGCTGTTTATCGAAGGTTTTAACTTCACCAAATCACATGTTAAAACACGGGAAATTTCTATTTCGAACACGGACCCGCTGTATGCATCTTAATCATCAGAGTTGCAAAAGATGTTTAGTTCGAATAAGTAAATTGCACCACGGCAGATAAATTAATTGAGTTTTGTATTTTCTAAACAAATAGAGTCAAGCTTACCAGAGTTTGTTTCGTACGATGTTACAATAAAAACTAGTGCTGGTGTGTCACATTACTCCTATTTCTAGTTAAATTATGGCAAAGCTACGTTATTTAGATCACAACAGTCCATGATTAGAACACTTAATTTTACTTCAACAGACTACCGTAAGTAAAGTTCAATAAAATATTTTTATGGTACAAATTTCCAGGCGGATTCAGTGTTGTCTTGATGTATCCACGGTTGGAAGAAATATTTCCTTAAAACATTTCAAATATGTTAAACCCAAAACATTGAATGCTCGAAAAAATTATTCATAGAAGATGCGTACTTCACTTCTGAGCTCTTCTTCCTTTTTCTCTGATGTAGCCTTCAATGCTTGTAACTGACCAATCGTCGAAGCATTTTCATCGCTCTTTCCCGCCTTTTATTAAAATAACAATACATCACGAATAGATTTTCGTCCAACTGAATAACTTAAAATACACTGTAAATCGGTTCTTTTTATCTTTGACAAACAAAAAGACTGGAACCTGGCCAATATTTTAACTACACAAACTCCTAGAAATAACATTACCATTTCATGCACATATTTTGGGTCGGTTTCAAAAGTAAATCAGTTTGGGATGGTAATCAGTCGAAAATAGCAGTGATGTACAGTGTAGTATGACCAATACCTTCGTGAAAACAAAGCCTTTTGTGACTGCTAAAGGGCGCCTACCATAATGCCTATGTAAACAAGCAGGTACAGTAAACAATCATACGTGACATTAAATGAACATTTTTTTTAAAAAAATACGATTTACATGGAAGTACTAATACTATTGTAAATTCTTATGTACCAATAAAAGTATCCAACGGATTCGTTAAAGCATGTATTAATATTAATGCATAAGCTATCAACAAAATGACTTCTTAACTCAATCTGTTTATATGGCTTCAACATGGGAATCCAGAATGTACCTTTCTTCTGTTCTTGTTAGGCGAAGAAACAGCAAGTAGCATTAAAAAGTTATCTTCTTTCAATTATGTCAAATTTCTCTAAGAACATCGAAATATATAATAATGGTATTGCTACTAATCGAAGCTTTTTACATTTTTAGTAATCTGGGTTAACATCGTATGCATTGAATAGCTATTTTTCAAACTATGGAGCACTTTAGTCAATTTTTGTTTTACACAATCCCTTTCCAGCAATTCAGTCATAATGTTGTTACAATTGATGCCTGATACTGACTTTGCTCCCTTTGGCTATAGGCAGTACACATTCCCGTACACAGTAACATCTGGGCAACCTTAAACTTTATTACTTTGAATTTAGGTCCAGGCATATGGCATAAAAAATCCGAGATGTTAAGTTTTAGAAAATTGACATGGGTCACATGACAGCTCGGAAAAATATTCTGCAATTGGTGACAGAAAAAAACAACCCCAAACTTTCTTAATTTACTAATCTAACTATACATTTGGCAGACACGTCAAAGGTTGTTCCACGATGAAAGTTGTGGGATATTGTCAAATTAAATAATGCTACAGCCAAAAGCAGAGGTCTCCTTCAGCCTGAGAACCTGGGTGATTTAGTAATAAATGTACCAAAGGTTTGACAGTCTTCTATCAAAATCTCATTTGCTATTTCTGTTTTCCCCTGCTTCTTGATACCGGGCTGACGCTTGTTTTGCTTTTTTGGGGCAAAGAAACTATCACTGTCTTCAACAAGCGATCTACAACAAAGGTGCTTTTATTGTTTTCACTTACTTTCGATGCTTTCAACACATCATTGAAAATGGAATTTCATTTTCTCGACTCCTTTGAGTGTCACTTGAAAACGGAACAGCTCCATGTTCTTGCAACTTGCTCTTAAAGCGTTTCGTATGCGCATCAAGTAATTTCCTACCGCTTAGCGTGACCTCCTTATGCTTTGAAAGGTCAGCACTCTCAAAGCGTTTTCTCAGCATTGTATAATTGTGAATTGTATTTAGATAAATATTGACAAAATCTATATCCATGCGAAACCCATACCTAAATGGGCCTGTTTTCGTTTTAAAAAAACCCAACGTCGAGGCCTTCATGTATCGCTGAAAACATTCCTCCTCTAATACTATCCCCAATACCTTTCAACTTCAATTCAATCAATGGTATTTCTTGTGATAGACTGTGAGCAATAAAATGTGCGTTCTAACTCTACCTATTTCAATAGAATAGTAAACATGGACACCAAACACACTTTTTATGTATACTCTAGCCAGAGTAATAAAGCAAAGGTAAGTTTAGTGATCAATAGACAGGCAAAGGGATGGAAGAGTTAAATGGAACAAAAGCTAGTTCTTCATCTGTTATCACAAATGTTGTGTACCAGGACTGACGGAAAAAGACATCTACTGCAAATACATCACAAGCGGTAACACTCAAGGATATGCCCAGTCTTTTGGGAGCATCATGACGATCACTTTTATCATTGATAAAAATATTCTTCGTCAGCAACAGTTTTGTAGATGTCTCCTTGCGAGGGCAATGGCCTAATCTACCTTCATTGTAAGGATCTGAGTCTGAAAGCCTTTGTTCAGCACAGATAAAACATTTCTTCCCACTGTTTTGACATTGTCAACAGCTTTTCTGTTGTCATGTTTCACAGGATAACTACTGTAGCCGGCAGTATCAGTATCTGTGTGTTGGGCAGACGATACAAGTAATTCAGTTTGAACTCCTTATCTGTCTTCAAAAATTTTTATTTGGTTACGATAATTCGTGCAGCAGTTTGAATAAGGCGCGACAGATACTTCGCTGGATTGAAATTTTTTCTAAATTGGTCTAGAATGAACTATGGTATAGTTATTTTCTTTAATTTCCAAAGGAATTTTGACCTTTGACCAATGGTAGGCCTGCCCTACAGTATTGGCAAGACATCAACGCAAGTCGATGAGGGATTTTTTTCTGTCGCGCTTCCCAGTGAGTTACAAGCAAACAAAGCAACAGGGTTCAATTTTTTCTCTGTTTAGACTAAGAAATGGTTCAGATTTTTCTATCCTGAAACTAAATGAGCTTTATATATGTAACACAAATACAATAATTCATATGTAAGAGAATTCAAAAACTATGCCGAAATGGGAAATCAACTCTTGTTATCAATAATACTACGAAGCTTCACCCACGGACTTATACATTCAAAGTTCTTATAATCTGAAAACCCGAAATGCACCAAACTCCTGTGTGAGGCGCGTGACCCCATAAAAATATCATAAAATAATGTACCACACTACACAGCCATGCATTTAGGTAAGACAGATGAGTTTATTAATGTTCAGCTATACTAATCATACAATAAATCTGACTAATACAACCCCCAGAGCCCCCAACTGTTAATAGGTACAGAAGCATCTTTGCCAGGCAAAGAACAGAAATACACTTAAGAAATGGAATGTATAACAAACGTTGTGCCAATCAAAATCAATATCAATATTATCCTTTTTTGACTGCTAAATGAAAAAAACAACCAAAATAGCAGAAAAGAGCAAAAACTTAACTTACTGCCTCGGGCTCTTGATGACTAAACTGCCCAAATGAATTCCTATAAGTGAGTTCTTCTTGTATCGATTCCATCTGCAAGTAAAGTGTGAATCAATCATACTTCAATTCAACGCAGGTGAAAATTGTGCCGTCATTATAGCACCTTTACTGAAGCAGCTAGGTAACTGACCAAAACTTTACCATCTTACTTGGGGCATAACTCCAATTGTTTGGGTACTAAAACACAGACCATGAATTTTCTGTCCTAACTTCCACCGCACGATTTTTCTTCTTCTTACATAGAATGTAACTGTTTACCTTCTCACGTAAACCATTTATTAAGTTTTGTGTGGGAGGGGGAGGAGAGGGAGAAACACCCATTGTAACATGTACTGTTATACGTACCCCGCTGTTTTTAATAGAATTAAGTCTCACCAATTACTTACAATTACTAGACTTCCGTTTTATTCAATTCTTTACACGAGGTGCCAGGCACAATGATGAGAAACTAACAAATGAAATGAAGTCGCTTAGTAATTAAATGATTAAAATGTCCTTAAGCTGAGGCCTTTCCTTTAACGACCTTAACCTGAGTTCTAAAATATCTCATGATTTTCTCGATATATTCGGGTGGGAACAGACGCGTTTTATGATATCCATACTCATTAAACTTTTCATAACGATATTTGGCAGTACTCACCAGTTTCCTCAAGTGCTCACCACTAAATTGCATTTTCAAGGGTCTAACCTTTTTTCGATAAGATATGTTAATCCTTCATGGGTAAACATGGAGTTAAATCACATTTATATTCGCTAGTGGGTGTGGAAGAGGGACTTCCTAATGTCTGTATGCATAAACAATATACTACTTACCTTTGCTAAAATTCTGTCTCTATCTTCAGAAACCTCTTGCTAGAATAACAGAAAAAATATATTCATCAACTGAATTCTCTTCTACCAACGGTGATTCAACGAAGGGCATATTTAACACCTTTCTACCCGTATTAATTGGTGAAGATCACAATGACACATTTCTATTTACCCAGCATTTTGATTAAGAGAAGCGCAAAGTTAATTTAAAAGGCTAGACTAACTATCTTCATTTCTGCCAAGCTGATGATCGAATACAGTGGTTTATTTTGACAGTCTCTGTCCAAAGAACACTAAAAAACCACAAAGTTACCAAATAGCTTTATCGTTTTAAGTCGTTATGTTAATCCTCCAGATACGAACACCATTGCTTATATCACTGTCCCCATATGATTGTAATTTAAGACAGCATACCTCGACTGGCACGCGGGTCTGCGTGTGAGGCAATGACGAAAGCCACGCTTACATTAACTATACAATAACACTAATTACCTCTGCAGGGGTAAACAAATTAAAACTATTCCTTTGGTTTGCCGCAATTCCGAATGGTTGCATTGCTTGCCTGAAAAATACAGCATCTTTGGAGTCTGCAGGCATCTTCACAATCGATTTGCCCTGGCAGTTGTAGGTGAGGCATTAGGGGGCCAAAAAACTACGAAAAATATTCACTGTTGCAAAAACCTACACTGTTCTAATACAGATAATTCGTTGTATTCCACAGAGTTCTGGTAAAACATAAAAGTATACTAGGTTATCTTTCCTTACTTTACAATAAAACTCAAAATAATAAATTTTCAAGTACAGCTTTAGCTAACAAGAACTTGTTGGAATTCATTCTCATTGCCAGGGAGTTCAAAATTGCAAACATGAAGATTAATGTGTAGCGAGAATAAACCTTCTTAATACTAATGACATATCAAAGGAATGCAAATAGCGTTTAACACACAAAGTTCTGCTTATGCGATACCCTAGAAAGAAGTTAGTTCAAAATGTCATAAAATATAACTGAAGGTGGGTCTAACACAGCTTCTGCATACTATTACCACCACATCTTGCATCCTGAAAGCCAACGCCTAACTAAAAACACAATGTAAATACTTAGTTGTATGGTCAAACACTTCTGTCATAAGCACTAATTAAAAAACTAAATTAATAATAAATGAATAAAAATTGACAATTATAAATGCATAATTCATAAAAAGGTGCTTCTATTAATACAAATGCATACCAGGCGAGACAAAAGGTCTTGTTGAGCTGATGCAAACTCCTGTTGAATTTGGACAAGTTCATTCTGTGCATCCAATTGATCTTTAGCAGATTCTTCTAACTGTAAATAGAAATGAGGCACATTCTTGGAGTCACAAATATAAGACTGATAATTTCACCAATAATATTAGATGAGTCATCAATCAAAAATCATTTTTCAATAACCTTAACCAACGGTCAAACCTTGTCAGGAATAGAACCAGAAAATGGAAAATTACAAATCACAAAAAATTGTAAATCTTTGAAATAAAATCGGTTTCTTCATAGTTTTTATACAAATCTAGCTTAATCATATAGGCTTGTTGTTTTCCATATGATTAAGTCAACGACCAGTACAAAAGAAATCAATAACTAAAATGATTTTAGAACAAAATATCATCTCAGGGAATGCACACATCTACTGAGAGAAGCAATGCTGGAAGTGATCCACAAAAAAGAATTTGTATCACGAGACAAGCTCTTTTAAAAAATGTTTACGATGAAGAACAAAGGGCCAATTTTTCCACGAACCAGTTTTGATTCAATTTGTTTTCTGACAAACTCCGCCCATAACTTAACAACACCACTAACAGATGCCATAATAAAACAGTAGATCCCACAAAAACAATACACAATAGCACAATTCACGGGCAACTGCTTTAGAAATTTCCCAACTGAGAGAGTGTTGCCTTGTCATTAAAATGCATTTGTCTTTAATTTGTAAGACTACAAGACTTTCGAAATCTTATCCCATTTCATACTAAAGGAGATTTTTTTCC
The DNA here is from genome assembly GCA_003991215.1 of Morbakka virulenta. NCBI lineage: Eukaryota > Metazoa > Cnidaria > Cubozoa > Carybdeida > Carukiidae > Morbakka > Morbakka virulenta. Next base: position 2,093,601 of record RDPX01000094.1, on the reverse strand, counting down.
ATGAATGTATATGCATTTGGTGTGCTTAAAACCACCCTTTGTTTACTGCCTTTGTCAGGTAGTACTGATGTCACTTGATTGCATCAACTGCTATATTGTATTCTGTACACCATTCTGAATGTTTGACGCGTTAAGAAACCCTACAGTTGACATACATCCATACGGTTTGATGAGCTGTAAACTAAACATTTCCACCTCTAAAATCACGTTTGGTCTTCTATGCACCAAGTATCTGCTATGATTTGTTCATCATCTTTATACCAATGCTGCTATTTTACTCCTTTTATCGAAGCAATCAATACTCTGTTGGGAAACAGCTCTGTTCCAGGACACGTACAGTACATGCTTGTACTATTCTACATACTGACAGATATATACCCAATACTGATCACGTACAAAGAACCAATGGAAAAACAGGGAATAAACCAACTACAGAGAAAAAGGAAAAATTACATAATGGGAACACAAGGTAAAGTGGTCAATAGCTTTTGCAAGATCGGTCAATATGGAAGCGATCTATAATTCTTAGCCTGTCGCCTTTAAAAATTCTCACAACGATCAAACAAATATAAATTTCGTAATACTTACTCTATCTTTAATTTCCTCTGATATAACCTGAATATTTTTTTCTAAACTGTTAACTTTTTCCTTTTCCACCGCAGTCTTCTCCTAGAGAAACAAAGGCAAAAGCAACCATGGAAGGAAATGATATATTTTACAAGATGTAATCTAGCAAGACGTTGATAATCAAGTATGAAAAACTATTTGCATAGGAATAGTTACGCAGAAGCGAAATAGATATTAATGTATCTTGAAATTTGTTTAAAATGAAAACAAGGACCAACTAAATAAGTTTCTTTAAAGCCTAAACTGCCAAATTGTAAGTAAGATTACACGACCTGACAATACTAGTAATGCATCGATGTAAGAGCTTTATATGTCATGAGTCGTAAGCCTTTTCCGAGCTCGGAAAAAAGTTTACGACTCATGACATGATAAAGCTCTTATATCTATGACTTGCTCTGAGTCCATAAAGTTCAGAATTTTCAAGACTAGTAATGCAGTTTTTACAAATTTTTCTACTGATTAACACTCAAAAATAAACTGTTTAAGTAATCAGTGACTTGCAACTTTATATGGGTAAAAGCAAATTAAATAAAACGAGCTTTTATTTATTTTATCGTCAAACGTGCCTGGCATTCTCAAGAGAGACCATAGTATCCCTAGTATTCCTTCACAAACAATTGGCATTAGACACCTGACAACTTTCAAACAACTATACGGCAAATAGTATGTTGTATACATTAAGGGCAGTATTCTTGTTTCTGTCAGAATATCTAAGAAAAAAGTCCTTGAAGTCATTTCACATTTACTATTATCCTACATTCTTCTTTAAATACAGAGTGCAATATGCAAAACCCATCAAATTCTTGAATATTTTGAAGGTGCTACACAAAATATAAACTCCCTTAAGAGTCCATCAACTTCCGATGATCCGATAATACAATGGGATAGCAAGAAACAATGCTTTTTGCTTCAGTGAATGGACTCATAACTTAAGAGAAGATGAGATAAAGAAAATCAAAACGGTGATTTCAGTTAGAAAAAAATTGTGGTAGCTCAGAAGAAAACTGTGGCCCATATTTAGGATTAAATTGGCAAGAAGAAGAAGCAGGCTAGCTATTAAATCACATATCACTGGCAAGTCGCACTATTAACGATGCGATGAGAGGCCAGCTTTAGGAAGCTGTTTTAGTTCACATATTGCTTCCCTTTGCATTACATTTTCTTGTCTCTTCGTATGCATCAGTAACTGGAAAAACAGAAAAGATTCTACTGAAAATTGCCAGCTTACCAAATAAAGACCTGCAAATGTCGATGCGCGAAACTGTGAATGAGCATTTTAAAATTTCACATATTTACTTACAAAAAAATTATTAATTGAAAGAATTGGCTATACAATATATATGGGCTCTGAGCAATTTGTTTGTTTCAATGAAATTTTCAAGTCCCACACAACATATATTTCCAGCTGCGTAGTTTTTCCTCGTGCTCCAGATAAAGAGGCAAAGTCCAGCTTACAATATGCTCTGAATAATGTTCATGCCATGCCTGATAAAATTTTCTGCTACCCTCAATATATATGGGCCCTGGGCAATTTTTTTGTTTCAATGAAATTTTCAAGTCCCACACAACATATATTTCCAGCTGCGTAGCTTTCCCTTGTGCTCCAGAAAAAGAGGCAAAGTCCAGCTTACAACATGCTCTGAATAAAGGTCATGCCATGCGTGATAAAATTTTCTACTACCCTCATAAAGTTAAGGTTAAAAGGTTGTAAATACTGAGGTGCATGAAGAAATTAAAGAAAATATAGCATGTCAGCTGGAATAGTCGTGTTATAAGGTAAGTTCATCGTACCTAAATTATCAATCACGACTATTCCACACGACATGCTATATTTTTCTTAATTTCTTCATACAGCTCAGTATTTACAACCTTCGCTTATTGTGTCTAGTGTCCAGTGACTACCGAAAAGAACTAAACAGAAGTTTTCATTAACAAAAATAAATATAAACACGCAATTAATCACAAAATGAACATTGGGACGTATATTTCCACAAAATTACATTAAAATTCTTCTTACCTTTTCCCGTTTCAAAGCAGAATGAAGGGAGTCATTCCTTGCTTGCAGCTGAGATGTCTCTGACTGTAATCGTTGCAATTGCTTTTCATAATTCTGGCACATCATACAAAATTGACTAGTTGTATGCGGCTTTGAATAAACAAATGTGAAAAATCTGGTTGTGAACTCTAAAATGTATTAACGCTCTCAAACTGAAAGAACGCATTGGTATAATAAAATTTGACAACAAAAGTCCTTGATACAACAAGCCCAGTTCACATGCAAAGTATGAAGGTAAGTGTTATAGATCAAATGAAAGATATCTTACAAAACTTCACTTATTTATAATACAGTCAGTTTCACATAAAAATCCAAATGTTAATATAAATATAAGAACTTCAAAACTGAGGGAGTGGAAAAGATACGATACGACGTCATCACTCCATAAAGTGGCTAAAGCGTACTTCTGTTAAGAAGAGGCAGATTCATTAGCTGACAAATTGAAATCAAAATGATGCATTCATAGAAAAGCAGTAAATTTATATAAAGAATTATATTCAAAACTTAAAAAGCCTCTGACCCCAAAAACTTTTAAAAAAACCATAAAGTACTTTTGTAAAAATAAGACATTGCCTCAGAGGACACAACATTTATCTACAAATTTTTAAAATTTCAAGTTTCTTTCAACATAAAATGGCTGACTTCAATAAAATAGTTTTACGTAATGATTTGAGTATATGGATTACAAAGAAAAACTCGGTAATACCATGGTATACCACAGTATACAGAAGTATACCATTGAACTCCCTGAAATTTGGCCACTAGTTTGCTTGCAGATTCCGCTTTATGTACAGTATGTCCTTGCATTTCCTCAATTCCAACTACCTTCAGCCGAAGTAATGAACCTTCACATCAGTAAATGTAAAAATCTCCCCAGTCTTGTACACTTTACATAAGCACTTCCTACATTTTTCTATTGGTTAAATTCACATGAATTTTCCTCATATCTATACCAGCTTACTTGTTATGGGGAGTTTTCATATCGCTAGTCTCGCCGCACTTTCAATACTAGGCGATTCTTCTGCAGTTACTTCGCTGATAACCTGGAATATATTTATACCAAATACGTCAAACATTTTATTATCTCTACCAAAAATTCTCTCATCGCCCCACAGGCTCATAGGCCAAGATAAGAAGGTGGTTCTATTTATCGTTAATGACTAAGCATTGAGAATGTTTTTTATGACGATCGTTTACTACGGTGTACGTTGCTCTTGTGTCACTACAGGCAACGCCAGTCTTGATTTTACGACACTCGCCATTGTTCTTTTTCCTCCCCTGCCTCAACTTCCTCCTTACTTCCTTGTCTGGATCTTTAAATATCCCCTTATGTTTTGCAATGACGTCTTTTCTGCTTGACATTTCACCGGTTCTTATTGCGTTGTTAAGCATCTTGGGTCATCCTCCCTCCAATTCTCTGTGTGGGGCCTTGCCACCACAGTTCTTAAAAAAATTAGTCGAGTTGTCAGTTGCTTCTTGGCCAACCGAATTTACCAGTAAAAAACGCGCTTGTGCTTTGAAGATTTCTGAGGTGCTAGTACTTTTGTGCTTCTACTGTTGAAATATTATTTTGTCTTGACATGGAAAAGTTTAATTTCTTTTGTATGGGACCAGAATAAACGACTGCAATTATTTGGCGAATGCTAAACTTATTTGGCAAATACTATTGCGTCCCCTTTGAGGCCTGTGAATAATAATGGATAAGTCACTGATTTGCGCTGTTTAGCAAATTCTACCAGTTTCAAGGAACTAATATTTATGTTTCTTATAAACAACCTGCTGACTGGATTTGACCAATATAAAAGCCAGCCCTGGCAAAATGTTGCAACAAACTCAGAAAGGAAAAGAAAGAAAAAGGAAGGAAATGGAAGGAAATGGAAGGAAAAGGAAGGAAATGGAAGGAAAAGGAAGGAAAAGGAAGGAAAAGGAAGGAAAAGGAAGGAAAAGGAAGGAAAAGGAAGGAAAAGGAAGGAAAAGGGACGAAAAGGAAGGAAAAGGAAGGAAAAGGGACGAAAAGGAAGGAAATGATAGGAAAAGGAAGGAAATGATAGGAAAAGGAAGGAAATG